>JBAMJV010008626.1:62500-208761 GCA_037951105.1 Echinarachnius parma
GAGACCGTAGTCATCTTGACAGTTGGAGCTTTCCACGTGGTCGGCTGACAACGCCAGTTGGGCTTCAGGTATAAATCAGATTCAAAATGTTTATTTGAGAAAATTTTTCTATTTCCATAGTGGATTATATAATTACTGAATTCAAGAGGCAGGCACTGCCGAAGTTATAGTGTATGGATTGGACCGTATATGTCTTTGAAACGGTCAATAATTTCTAGGTGGTAAGCTGACACTATTTTGGGGACAAGTGATGACGCAGACTATGTCAAATTAGGTATATTTTGTGTTGCTTGGCCAGTCAGGCAGACTCCCGCAAACGCGAGTTGTGCGACTGGCTGGGTAGTCCGGGATTCGTTCGCATGGTGCGCATGGTCAAGATGCTTGCCGGTTACCGCTATTCTCGATTCAGGTCGTATGAAAGGCTATGGACCGTATGCATAACAAATAGCAATTGTTTCTATGCAATTGCTTCAAGCATAAGCATAAGTTCAAGCAATTGCTTACATTCGTATGCATAATTTTTTGCTTGTGCTCAAACCTTTTGCTTGCCGGACCTAAGCAATTGCTTACACGTTTCACAAAAGAATCATTCTGGTTGTGCGAACATCGCTCGATAGTACAAAGGGGTTCGTAACTAGAGTGCCCAAGTATCTGAATTCCCTTTTGTACAGCTTTGCTCTTGCATCTCTAACCTCGTAGCATTTATTTTCCCGCAAAATAATTCCAAATATGAAAATAGTATAGACAAAAACAGCAACATACAATACATATAAAGATATAGATACCCCATCACAAACAAATTATAGGTCGGTATACTTATCTATGCTAGATTGAGAACAAATTGTGTAAGATATGAACAAATATGAAAATATTATATTGTGAAAAAATGGGAAAACAGCAAAGACCATCAAAGGGTTTACAGTGCCGGTTAAAAATACAAGCTAGTGCATATCGATGGACATAAAGCGTATCATGAGCAAGATTGCCTACATGGATATAAGTGTCTAAAATAACAGCCATTTTATTTATTAGGAAATCGCAATATAACCTCTGGAATCATGAGCTCTAAATCATCCTAAACGGTAGGAAAACTTAAATTTAATGAGCATAAACATGATCCTAAAAAGCGAATGTTCTGAGTAAGCAAGAGCTCAAGCTGGTCTGGAGGAGCTTGTACAAACGCAAGCAGTTGCTAATCGTGACAAGTAACTGTTTTGTTTTATGCATACGGTTTTAAGCAATTGCTTGTTCGGTAAGCAATTGCTAGTGCTTGCAAGCAAAAGCTTTTGATTGAAAGCAATAGCTTGTTTGTATGCATACCGACTCAAGCAAAAGACTAGCACAAGCAATAGCTACTTTTTATTCATACGGCCCTATGACCCAACGCGGTTTTATTTGAACATATATACGTACGCTAAATACGGCTACGCGCACACATCACAAGGCATGATCTTGCTTACTAACGATTCGCATTGCGATATATTGTACAGTATGTGTGTATGTGCGAGTATTCGCAATGAGAGAGCCATTTCTTGACCATTATCAAGCGACTCGAAGTTAACTGATAGAGAGAGAGTCCATTCATTTGTATAGAGCACGTCGAGCCTGCGCGCAGAGAACCGTGGCAAGGTTGGGCGGGACTTCAAGTGGTCCCGCTATTGCGGGTGTGGGCCTGATCGTAATACACTTTAACACACCTGCACAGCCGCATTGGCAGTATCGTCCCAACAACTTGAGGTTATGGGGCTGTGGGGCTGTATTCATTAATCAAAACAAACTGTATCGTACATCAGCAGTGGCGTAACGTGGTCAGACTGATATGGGGGGGGGGGGGGGAGGGGGGGCACGCACAATAAGGGAGTTCGTAGTTCGCGTTCGTAGTTCGCGTTCGTTCGTAGTTCGCGTAACTGCTGATGTATCGTACATCAGCAGTGGCGTAACGTGGTCGGACTGATATGGGGGGGGGGGGGGGCACGCACAATAAGGGAGTTCGTAGATAAATAATGCAAATGGTACAGTTGTTTATTTACTAAATGACAGAACTGCATAATATCGTATCAGATTACTCTGAATTATGCACAGAAATATGATAATCATAATGATTGAAAATTCGAAATGATTTGATAAACGGGTTTCGGCATTTTAGTCGACATTTTTAACCCTTTTGTGCATGTATATTTAGCCTTAGTAACAAGCGCTTGGAATTTGAAAAATCTTGATTAAACACTCACGTCACGTTTTGGTAAACGCGACTATTCGTTTTTTACCGGCGTGGAAAACAACGAATGGTAGGCCCTTCATCTGTTTTACCAAATAGCGCAAAACGTAAACGTGATACGTGATACGTGACTATTCGTTGCAAGCCATAACAAAGTGCGGGTTTATCGTTCTCCCTCTGCCCTGGTATTTCATCCCCTATGTATTGTTTGCCTTTCTTCAAACGAATGTGTTCAGATTGTAGACAATTCCTTTTCAGGTGGAAATAAACTAAATGAACAAATATGAACAGTTACCGACTATGGGCAGGATAGCGGCAATAGATGTCCAAACAATCGTCAGACACCAGAGAGCCATCATCTGCAAAAAAGAAATTAGATCATGAGTAAAAAATATGTGTGTTTCTGGATAATTGTATCACACTTTTGACTTGTAGTCATGTAAGACGATCCCATATTTCGTGTTTTAGACCTGGAAACGTTAATAAGTACATACCGTGTTTTTGTAATTATTCATGTTCTAAATGGTTTCTATAGACAATTGGGCAAATGTTTATAAGCATTATTAATTAAGGTTAATTAAGATATTTGGAAAATGGCTGAAGCAGATTTAAAACAAGGGAGAAACGGGCCACTTCAAAGATTGGCGTCTATTCAAGCGCTGTAATCTGATAATTTTTATTTGATAATAAACATATTTAAACATGATTTATGACGGTAAACATTTCACAGAAGGCAGATTAAGATACCTACATTCAGGAAATACAAAAATCCTAATTTCATATTTTAAACCAAATTTTATTATTTAAGCTAATAACAGAGAAACTATCTGAGCGACATAACGGTCGTTTTGTGGTGTAAGGTCACATATAAAACATAATCCCATACTTAAAGCACAACAAAACACAATTATTGTTCAAACAATTGGCGCCATGTTGTTACCAAGATATGTGCACTCATGCATAGTAGTCAATGCCTTTATACTTGTTTGGGCCTTAAAAACACCACTTTTTTTTTTAAGTGATTTTTTATTCCTCCAAACATATAACATTTCCAATTGAATAAAACATGTTCAGTGTTAAGAAATACAACAATTATAGTATAATGACAATGATTCTTACATTGGAAGAAAAAAAATACAAAATACAAAATACAAAATTAATAAAAATACAGATCAAGTAATATTCAATTCACCTACCATGAAATAAACATAATGGAGGGTTTCAGTAAAAGATAAAAAAAGAGAAAACGACATGATACTCATTCACGTCTCGTTTACTCCCCCCCCCCCCCCACCCCCCTTAAACCCAATAAAGAACCCATCCCCGCCCAAGCACTAAATTTTGTTTTCTTCCCTTTTCCTCTTCCTAACTTCTACACTTTATTACATAGTATCACATAGTATCAATGCACCAAAAAAAAAAAAAAAAAAAAAAATGAGTAATTAAATTTAATATATAAATATCATAAATGTCATAAATCTTACACAAATAAAATATAAATATAGGTATCATAAATCACACACACATACGCACGCTCACTTACACACACGCACACGCACACACACACACACACACACATACACACACAAGCACGCATACACACACACACACACACACACACACACACACACACACACGTACACACACATACTGAATAACTTGACAACCAACAGTAGAAACCTAGGAACTCTAGATCTGTATACATCCCTATGTTCACTGATTTTGTACAAATTCCTAATAATTGCCTAACTATTATACAAACTAGCTTTAATTTGTATGCATTTAAATGTTATTGTTTATAAATAACAAATCATTACATTATTATAACACAACATAAAGGAAATTATTATTTCTTAAATCTCAAAAATTTACTTAGTCCTAATTACAGGTCTGACCAAAATTATTATTTTTCCTCCGGAAGATCTGCATGGCTTCCAAAGACTGCATGTTTGTCTAAAACGTCATTGTAAACAATTTTCCTAAATAGTCGATGTTATTTTCAAATAGTTAATTAAAATAATCCTAAATTATTATCATTATAGTCTCTTAAACAGGTTTTAAATTGTTTCTCTCACAGTGTTCCGAACAAAGTGATTTATTGTGTACCATTTAACGCTATAGACTTCTTCAGTAGTTATAATGGCTAACGAACTCACCAATGCGAAACAGCTCTCCTTCAGTTTGTTTATGATGTGTTCGTAGCCGTTCAGTCAGAGATGTTATGATGGAAACAGTCGTTTGCAGTTAAGAGTAACTCTCGCTATAGCATGCATCCAGTCATCTGCTTTTCAAAACTCTGATGCGCAGGTCGGCAGGGAACACACCAAACCCGATATGCGCAGTCATATTGATTGCGTCATGCGAATGTGCATGCGCAAAGCGGTAAATCGTGGGTAGCCAATCACAGACCGTCGTTCACTTCCGTTTCGATAGCGAGCAGTCGGAAATGGGCGGGGCAATTCCACGGGGACAAGTATACACAAAATAAAACAAAAATAGTAATATTGGCGCTTTATCACATCTATGTTTTTCTTCTTGGTTATCTTATCAATAAACGATGAACTTGTAACTATATCCTCTATTTTGCACTGTTTTTTGTTTGTTCTTTCGTCTTTCTCTTTACAGGGAAACTAAATCGATGAATTACAACTTTACACATGGGGATGTTGGACGTTGGACGTTGGACTTAAACAATATTGAAAGCCGTTAGTCTCTTCGAAAAATTTGTATAAAGTAATTTAAAAGGGATACAGTTTGTATTAATTAGGAGGTTTCATGTTATTGATGTCAAATTTATGGAAAGTATAAAAATACATGCATTTTTGATTTTGTAATATGTTTAATTCCAATGCTTCTAATGGCTTCCATAATTTTTAAGTCAACTTACAAGGATCTTGTGAAACCCCTTTTATAAGTACACCGTGAATTGTCCATAAATATTCTCAGTTCTTACAGTTTGTCTGGTGTGTTCTTTATTAAGGCTATCAGATTGGAAGATTGTATAGGTTTTCCCCGCTCAATTTCGCGATTGTGTCAATCGAATTGATAATAGGAGCAAACGAATTCGCGCGATTTGCGATTGCCGTACAAAAGCAGCATTCGAATGCGTAAATAGTCGTTCAAATCACGTAGGAGCAAGTGAATTTGCACAAAGTGCATACCTTTTCATCAATGGTCATTCGAATTCGCGAAAGCCGTTGACAGTTGGCTGCACATTCGCGAATTCGAATGCCCATAAATGAACTTCTGTGTCTATTCACGAAAGCGTGTGCGTATGCATGAATTCGCATGCACTTATTCGGAATTTGGAAGACCGATACCAACGATTACGCGGCAACGCGCGAATTCGAATGACCCTAAATGAATTCGATTGAAAAAAGTGCAAAATTGAGCGGGGAAAACCTATATTTAACTAACGCGTCATCTTTTCAAATGAAAGTTGTTATGTTTTGAGTGCCTGGAAACATTGGAACCTATGGAACAAGACTTTGGAACAAAATATAATTCACGAATAGTAGTTTTGCTTTCTGTACTTTATTCTATATTATGGGTATTTTGGAAAGCTTCCTTTTTTGTTTATATCAACCGATATGTCGAAATACATTTTTATGCAAAATTGCCTCACTAAAAAAAATTACCAGGATTACTTCATATAGCACAGCTGATTTCACATGCAGATTTATCGAGTATTGACATGAATGTTAACGCGAGTTACCGAAATGAATTGTACCTTATGGTAGCTTTGTTGGTCTGTTGGGGTTGTCTAGTTTAACCCGTTTCATTCGAGTTTTGGAAATCCCATTGACTTTCTACACAACCCACTCGGATCCCGTAGTCAAGCGGATAACAGGGCACATTTACGAAATCTACATGGACTAAAATCATCAACCTGTAGATACATGAAATAATAATTATAGTTGCATCACAAAGGCGTAGTCAGCGTACCCGCAATGTGTACCGAGTGTTACCATGGGAAATGCCCAGCGGTGTTTTATTGGCAAGCAAAAAGCAATTACTATTTCTGTTTAACCCCTTCTACATATTTGGTTGTCGTATAGCATGTTTGTTCACAGACCCCATTCCAAGTATTTTCTGTGCCAGTCCTGAATGGGTTAAAAGCATCTGAAAGAGTGAAACATCCCCACATTTCGTGATCTTTAAATTGGCTCGTTGCCAGTAAACGGGACAGTCATTTATTTATAATGCCCTAATATTAATTTTGTCCAATCAATGCATAGATCATACATTGACATGCTAATAATGAACTTGTAAGTCTTTGTTTATGATGAGGAATTAATAAAGCCCTAGAAGAACAGCACCCTCAAAGGCATTTAATTAAAAAGCGCCGATGTATTTATTTTTTAACTTTTGATTGATGCCCATCCGCTTATTTTCAAACACGAACTAGTTCCCGCTGTTGTTAACATGAGGATATCACTAAAACCCCTTTCCATCGAGATTCTGAAACCCCGGGGACTTTTTACGTAGCCCACTCGGCTCCCGTAAGAAATTGGTTAATTAATTAAGACTGCGTCATTCGAAATTGAAACGACAAATTCATATTGTTATGACTCCGAGCAAATCCGGCCAAATAGTCAACAGGGAAAAAATACGTGAACGTTTGTATAGACATGCGTCGATTGAAACTTTAAAATACCCTCTCCCTTTCACTGTTATACTGAGGTAGTACAGTTTTGGTAACCCAAACTACAAACTAATAGTTGTAACTCCACCATGCTCGAAAGGTAAAGAAAATTACAAACGACCAAGTAAAAAGACTGTTATCATTCAAAAAGAGCTATTAAAACACAAAAGGGCGCTCTCTAAAAAAAAGCATTAGTTTCAACCATTTTTCATACAAAAGTAGGCATGTGATGTTTTGTTGAAATAATGGTTAAATAGTGAGATCATCAACAAGTATTTTAGAACCTCCTTTGAACATTAAAAAGAAAGCATTTTTAATTTATTTACCAAATCATCGAATATATCTGGGATCAAAATTTATTACGTTTGGATATATTTATTGATATTTCAGCCGTTTCTGAACCGATTTTGATCAAATAAAGTTCATTCTGCCATTAAAATTGTATGCTCTTTCGAATCGTACATTCAGTTGGTCATTATCTCATACATAATTATTTCGTGCAGCGCCCTCTATACCAACACTGAACGTCCCCTTTAAAGGGACAGTTCCTCTTTTGCAAGCCAAATTTCAAAAGTTGCGAGGTTATTGTCTTATATGAAAGAAAATGTCATTTAACAGCATGCCTGAACAAATTAGGGTTTGAAATCTCTTTTTCGTGGACTTAAAATTAATAAACCGTCGTCCAACGTTTAATTGTGCATTATACGTGTATTCACCCGGTGAGAAAGTTCGCACACGGATTCCACGGAGTACCACATTGCTATGCGTGACCCATACGTGACCCGCGCTAGCTACGTGACCCGCGCACAAATAACAACGGCATAAGCGAATACTAAACAAAATAACCAAACCTCGCTTAAACTGACTACATGTAACTATATATTCTTCATTTTTGAGATCTTTTTCCGTGACATACCTTTACAAATGTCGGCTTCACAATACCTTTACAAGAATAAGTACAACATTGTTGCAATATTATGCTAAATCAGTTAAACTCCTATATTGACCGATATATAGTTTGATGGAGGGAAGCATTCGTTTTTCATTCGTAGAATCCAAATTACAGGGCTGTTCGATCTGATTTTGTGTGTGTGTGTTACATTCATCCCCATCCGTCAACTGGAAACTGTTCAGACGTTTTATAAAAGAGGGACTGTCCCTTTAAAACAGCGTGAAATGTTAAGGTGAGGTCTTAGGTGACAAAGATAACTACTCTGTCTTATGATTTAAACTCATTTAGGACTGGTCCGGGAAATGCTTGCTGAAATATATTTCGAATATGACTGAAAAATAAAAATTGTAATTTTTGCTCAGGCCAAAAAATGTTTTTGTTTGATTGGCGTAACGGGCAACCAAAAATTAGGGTAGGTCGGTAGGGATTTTTTTCTTTTTTTTTTTTCTTCGCACAAATACACAAAAACACACACATAACACATCGCAATTGCAAATTCTATTGCAATTTTTTAATTTATTTTGTATTATTATTAAAAAAAAAAAAAAATTCAGAAAAAACCTCTAGGGTCGGCGTGCATTAGCGCCGGTATTTTTTAGGGGCGGGCGGGTTACGCCAATCCAACCATTTATTTTTCATGGCCTCATTAGAGGCTGTAGCCACTGAAATCAACAATATTCATATATATGACAATTCGGAGCATCCATCTTTGATTTGTACTTTTCATAGATAGAAACCTCTGACCTTATTTTAGTAATGAGCAAACTAGCTATAATGCTTATTAACAAAAATTGCCCAAAGTTGCCAAGGTTGCAACCTCGCTGATCTGTTTTTATGTAAACAATTTAGAACATGAATAACCAAAACACATTGGACGAATTGACATTGTCAAGGGCCCCGTTGCAGAAAAAGATACAATCGATCGTAAGTTACAATTGATTTAAAGTCAGACAATTTGCGCGTTCCAACCAATCAGATTTGCCCATTTAGAACACATGATCTGACTTATAATTAATTGTAACTTACAATCGACTGTATCTCTTTCATGCAATGGGGCCCGTGTACAATAAACATCTACAGGACTATTTGGGCCCTGTTTGAGAAAGAGTTATTATAATACACATAGCAAGTTAAAACACAATATGCCCACATCTGATTGGTTAAAATGTGCATATTCTCTGACTGGCAAACATTTCCAAGTTAAAGGTAGTTCAGATTCGTCAAATCAGATGCGCGGCGCCATCTTGCGTACGCGTTGCGCACGGTGCGTGATGCACGTTAGCTCAGTGTCATGCGGTGCGCGCAAACTAGCCTAGTTCAAAATGGCGACCCGCTGTGTACCACCCCCACGCTTGATGCCCTTTAACAATCGTTTGCAACTCTTTCTTCAACGAGCCCCTGATATCCCCACTGAGTGATGTGTGAACATTCCATGGTAAATTAATTTCGGAAAGTAATACGTGGCAACTCATTACTACACATTCACAGTCGAAGGCCTCCCATGTGTTCGAATCCGAAAACTGTATTCATAAATATCGTTAAAACGAAAAATTAAATTGTGAAACAGAAACCGGTAAAATGTTTCGATTAGTAATACAAACACAATGAGGTATGAGATAAACGCTAGGTACGTTATGTGGATTTTGATAATGTTACTGGATAATGTTACTCTTAAGTTCGGATTCATAAATCAGTCATGCTCTACCATCTTACGAACGCCTTACGCGCGATGCGTAATAACCAGAGAGCGGTCGTTATGAGCAGGTGGTCGCTATAGACATGTGGTCGCATTAGCAGGTTTGACTGTATTATCGTGTTTATAGTTAGGAATTAATAAATTCTTTTGAATTAAAACCAAATATGTATTTTTATACAAACGCGTAAGTAGCGCATATTTGTATTGATATTTACATGTCAGATCGCCATGGCAATATGAATTTGTCAATGACAGTTTGTTTGACGCATCGTTCGATATATTGTAATTTGTATGAAACAAATTGACATACAGATAATTATATGAGTGAAATTGATTCTTTTACCTATACCATCTTATTACATAATTATAGCATGACAGCCAACCGTACGATAACTAGTATAGGCACACGTTCCTGACATGTAAAGAATGGAACGTGACAGGTCATTATAATTTATTTTATTCTGGAAATAGCCTTTGATTAATAAAGCACATTGCTTAGTTATTTGCACACACACACACACACACACGCGCGCGCGCACACACACACACACACACACACACACACACACACACACACACACACACACACACACACACACAGAGTTTTATTTCAAGAATCATTATTGTTTTAATTTTTGTTTGTACAAATGTCAGCATAATGTATATAATATATTTTGTGTTGTAATTGTTGTTTTTTCTTCAAATAATTGTGAGTTACATGCCCACCACTCACGATTGCCTTCTGCCCAGGACCAACTTGGTTATGACACTGTCCCCGATTTTTAATTTTTTTATATAAAGCTCATAATGTCAATGACTAAAAATATTTGACACGAAACACGCATCAACTATCATTGTCAGATCGGAATAATCTTGTACTAATCATTAGTAGAGAAGTTATACAAATGAAGGCGACACACACACAAACACGTGCACACGTACTCTCACCACACACACACGCTCACACACACACACACACACACACACACACACCCACACACATGCAAACACGCACGCACACACACACACACACACACATATATGATTTAACAAACACACACATTTGACATGACTGTATAGTTGTTTTCAGAGGACATAATACGAACAAACAAATGCATATATGCAAGGTCATGATTATAAGATGCATCATATTTTCGTAAAGAAATAATAAAACAAACAATCACATCACATTCTGGCTTAAAGCTAAGTTATTATTATTATCATCATTAATATTATTATTATTGTTGTTATTATTTATTCTTCCAATTCTGCAGTGCACAATACAATACAACTATTTATATAAATACCACATATTATACACAAATACAGATTACTACTGAGACAAGTGAAAATAGGGAGAAGCAGTAATGGGAAACGCCCCATACACAAAAATAAAATAATTATGCGCTTTTATCACAGGCCATGAGAAAAAATAAATCACTACTAAGTGTTAATGAAAAGGGTCGGACAAAAAATGTTTTGAAATTTGCTAATTGAGCAATTAACTATTTGCAATGAAAACAAAACATTACCATATATTCAATTAATTCGCAAACCACTTGCAACCCGAATTCGAACGTGTCGCCACGGGTATATATAGCCGGCAAAAGTGGACCAACAAGCTGTAAAATTTGGCCCAATCTCAGCGCCGAGCGTGAACTTTCAACTGACACCCTTCTCTATGCTCGTGCTAGTCAGAATTTACATTATAAAAATGTTGCATCACGTCGCGTAATCCATCGCAGTTTACGTGCAAATTAATAATGCATATCATTTTTGACTAACACGATGGTTGATAACGACAATTCCCCATTTTCTTTGCTCATTTGATTTAGTTCAGTATTGTTTATATTTGAATTTATACACTAATAACTATTTCACATCATGATGTCAATGGCATTATTTTCGTACGATTCTTATCTAGAACAATTGTAGCTAGACCTAAATAAAGTCGTTTACCATGTGTACCTTGTATTGCAGTCTTGGTGGTTGGTTCACAATAAGTATGGATCGAATAGAATATTATCATTTATCATATGCAAAACTGTAAAGTACTCGATTGTTTATTGGATTCAGAGTAAACTTCACCGCTACAGATTGGTTCATGTTGGGTCATTTATATGATGACCAGTCTCTTGGTACTGATGGCAGACACCAAGCTCTCTGCCGGAGTGAAGGATGCTGTAGTATTCAACATCCAGGGCATCTTGTGGATAAGACTGATTTAGATTGTCCTTTGCGGAAAGTTTATGATACCGGTGGTAGTCTGTGAGATCTTTTCCAGAGTACAGCATGTTGTAATCTTCGCGGTTAAAGGGTACCACCACCCAAAAATAATATCCTTATAAATGAAAGGTAACATCTTTAGTAGTCCATTCCATCAACAAGTAAAACAAAAATATGTTTCCAGAAAAAATAAATAATTGGAAAACGCATCACCATACTACAACATGTGTACATGTATATGGGTATGTACGAAGACTACCTTTGTCAAGAGCGAACAAATCGTCCGGGATTCTGTTGTCTCCAAACGTACGCGTGTATAGTATTGGCGCACTCGCACTGTTTGGCGCGTACGGAACCAGGAAATAATAATGGTTCCGTAAGTGGTGATAATTCATTGCAATGTTTATGAATTACACAACCCTTTGCAAAATGTTGGGTATCTATTTGGTATCACAAAACGGTGCCAAAACTTATAATTATGTGTTGTTCTTCGCCTGGTGGTCCCCTTTAATTGATTCTTATGGATAGGGTTGGTCATGATAGTATTTTACGAAGAGGGATTGCTATTGATGGTTGTCTATTAGTTCGTAGTCTGCGTCGCGATCCTTTCGTTCATTTTCGGAATTCCGATTCCCTTTGGTTATATCTCCTTTCAGCTTCAGGGGCTGATAGGAATGGTCTAACAGTGCACTGTAATTACCAACGATACCTGGAAGGTCTTTTGTCTGAGACTGATCAGCGTACGCATACGCATAGGCGTAATTATATTCTGCGTTTCCTATCGGTGGCTTCACCACGTCCATGGCGTCGGCACATGCGCTATTAATTTCAGAGCAAACCCTGATGCAGTTCTTGTTATTGGGAGATCTTTCCCGTTCCCGAACCGGGTCTGGCGGGTATGGTGGATGTACAGGAAATGGCATTTTGGGTGAGAATGCTGCATTGGCGTTTGCGTTGTCTGTCCGGTATTCGCGTAGTTCCCGCAGACTCCTGAAGACTGCAATAGCCATGATTACTAGGACGATCGCTCGAACGGTAGCCGATATAATGACCGTTCTCTGATCTACATGCAAGGAGAGAGAAAAGGTAAACATTTGGAGAATGTAGAAAACACAGAAAAGCAATGTGGATATGAACACGATGGACCTAGCAGGTCAAAGATATGAACAAAGACTGATGAAAGTTGTCGAGTTGATAAATACTTCATTTTAACTACAAACAATTATTACATTTAATAACGATATGAATGAATGAATGAATGAATGGATGAATGAATGAATGAATGAATGAATGAATGAATGAATGAATGAATGAATGAATGAATGAATGAATGAATGAATGAATGTATGAATGAATGAATGAATGAATGAATGAATGAATGAATGAATGAATGAATGAATGAATGAATGAATGAAGGAAGGAAGGAAGGAAGGAATGAATGAATCGATCGATCGATCGATCGATCGATCGATCAATCAATCAATCAATCAATCAATCAATCAATCAATCAATCAATCAATCAATCAATCAATCAATCAATCAATCAATCAATCAATCAATCAAAAGATTTGTTTATGGATGAATAACACACAATCCAGCATTTTCCTTATGAAATTTTAATAACAGAACATGATAAATGACGTGACAGAAGTCTGGGAAATCATTGCATGGGATAACTCAAACTTGTCTCTATACGCAATCAAAGATTAATTTGTTGGTGTTGTATCCCTTTTATTAGAAAAAAATATCTACCACTTTGTCCATCTGCTAAACCAGTCTGCTTTGTTGTTCTAGTGAATGATGTTGTATTTGGAGCTGAAGACCGCGAGGAAATCGACGTCGAGGTAGATGACCGTGATGATGTCGTAGTAGAAGTTGAATGGTGAGTCGATATCGATGTTGGTGCGAAGCTTTCAGTAGGTTGGATTGTTTTAATTTGTGTCGAAGACATGGGCGTGGTGGGCGGTGCTGTGAGTGTCAATGATATAAAATATATTACATAAAATGCTAAAGACGGCTGAGATATATCAGGGAATGCATGGAATGTAGGGTGGAGGTATAATTATAAAGAATGCGTACTATATGTCAAAATCAAATCGTCCATAACTATTACAGAACAAGAACATACTAAAATGAAGATAGTTTGGTATAATTTTGAGCAAAATCGGTCATGGCCAAAATTATGACTTTCCTCATCTCTCTCATCTGACTGTGTTATCTGTTCGGACATATTGTATATTTAAAATACATATGGCAGTTAAAGGGCAATGCAACTCAAGAATAGAGTTTATCCTACTTTATACATCGTAATATGTCTGTTTATTATTATGTAACATTACTCCGACTCAGATTTCTGCTTTGGAAGAAATATGTGTAAACTCTATCGGGTATACCACTATTCACACTGGAGGCCGCCATTATTAGGTTTGTGCGGAATACGGTCAATGATATGCACTAATGCATTACAATAGCACCAATTCAAACCATTGTCTGAATGTTTTTAAATCAGTTAAAAGCTTTTTGTTCGGCCCTAAGCACATACGTAAGAGTTTGCATAGCATGTTGGGTAATTACAAGAACATGGCCGCTCCCATCATCTTTTGCCGCCGTAAGAATTAGTAAAATGTGGGTAAAATGAGGCTAAAACCAATGATTTTATTTAAATAGCGCCCTCTTGAGTTGTAACGGCTCTTTTTGAATGATAACAGGGGTTTTTACTTAGTCGTTTGTAATTGTGTATACTTTTCGAGCATGGTGAAATTATAACTATTACTTTGTACCGTAATGGTGCAGGTTTTGGTTACTAAAGTTAAGTTTGACCAATACTCAACAGTTTACTATCCCTTTAAAACTGTGCAATCTGATGCATACCTATAAGGAAATTCTGACTTGACGACATGTACTATAATGTAGTTAAGTTCGTCATGATTCTACCGACCGGAAAAAAGAGGTTTTATTGTTTCATTAAGGAAAAAACAAATATGCACCCCCAAAATAATAATCGCAAAGTGACATTAAATACAGTTCAAACATTAGGGGCTTTTCGCAAATGCTACGGAAGTGCTGAGTACGGGGGAAGCAGTCAGCAGTGACCGTACCCGTTCTCTGGCTACGTCGGTCAACGTCTCCTTGCTCGAGTAAACAAGCGCGCTGATTGGCTGACCCCCCGCTGACCCATTGAAGTAGTATACGTCAATGGGCTGACCACGCCACTCCGTACTCGCTCTACACCCAACGCTTATTCAGCCGACAACCGTAGTAGCTTTCCACGGTACGGGGGTATTTTCGGACGGAGTACGACCACCCGCTGAGATTAGCGTACTAGATGTCCTCCGTAGCATTTGCGAAAAGCCTCTAATATGTATGATACAACAACATGAACTAAGTATTCCAGTCGTAGACAAGACCGATTCCCGAGGGAGCGGAGCGACCGAGAGTGGGGAGGGTGATGGCAGGGTCTGATGGTAGGGGGGGTGTCCGTCCGTGCACGGTAAGGGTGTTTTTGCAATGTTTTACTTGAAATTATGCAATCTGGTGCATACTTAGAACACAAATTTGACTTAACATGAAGTAAACTCTGAGTTATCTTTGTCTAAAGAAATACCCTTTTTTCAATCACTGGTATCGAATTAGATACAAGCCATGATTGGAATTTATTATTATTTCTTTCTTTTTTTTTGGGGGGGGGGGGCAAGCGCCCCCCCCCCCCCCCCCACCAGTACGCCAGAAGTCACAGCCAAATGAGAGAGGGTGCCAAATTTGAAGCAAAAGTCGTTCAGTGGCGTATGGTGGTCGGGCTGATTTCGGGGCACACCTTCTTTAATTTCTTTAATTGTACACATATTTCCCCTTATGTTCTGTATTATTTTGGGCAAATTATTAGGGGGCGTGTCCCCCCGTCCCCCCCCCCCACCAAGGACCCCCCCCCCCCTTAGCTACACCACTGATCTCGGTGATTCCATTCACCATTTCGAACAAACGATCGTTACTTTTTGTGACATTCTTGACCAATTTGACTCCAACTTTTACAGAATACTCCTTCATACCAGCTTCAGATTTTTGACGCCACAACACATTACCAGGCATGCCAGGGTTTCAATGTTAGTGCCCCTCCTTAAGCCGTTGAGGAATACCCCATAATGTAAATAAATATTTAAATGGTAATGGGGAATTAAGCTATAAACATTATGAAGACTGTTAAAGTAAAATCGGATAGATTGTTTTTTTAAAATGTAATATCATGTATATAGAACTATCATAATATTGAACTATAAATATAATCATGTTTTCAGGTTGTATGCAAAGTTTTAAATTATTAATGTTATCTCTAGTAAATCTAAAATCTTTGAATCACATAAAACAATTGCAAACAACTACCAATCTATTGTTAGAACTGGACAGCTATTATCGTGCATGTTTCTAATTATAGGAAATAAGCAAAGAGGCGAACCTGATGTTGAACTTGGTGGAAATATTTGATAAACTTTAATATCATCCACTCCTATGTATGGTGCGATGCTTTTGTGGTCTTGCACTGCCATAAGAGATATCTGGAAAATAATAATAATGATAGTAATAATAATACTAATAATAATAATAACAATAATAATAATAATAATAGTAATAATAATAGTAATAATATTAATAATAATAGTAATAATAATAATTAATAACGATAATAAATATAACAATAATAATACTTTAGGGTGTTTGTAAAGAATGTATGCATTTCTTAAGTAGTAATGACTAGAATGCTCCCTAGGGAATGGAAAAGGTGCAGCTGGATTGAGTGTGGATGTGTATTCAATAACCTAGGTAATTATTTTGAAGCAGGGCTCTCTGGCATGTCTAGGAGAACAGTGTAACAGTACCGAAGAGGATACCTTTGATGAAATAATTTTTAAGTATTATGTTACATATTTCGGTTCTATAAAATTAACAACCTTGTATAGTAATTCGGGATAATCAGCTTATTACCTGCATTAATGAACTGCAAGTAAAATTCATTATTTGCACCTCCGTCCATGCACCTGATCTATCCGGGAACGAATGCACAACAGAGCCGTCTGCGCACACCGAAACCTCCAGATGATAGTTGGCATTCGCCCAGTACCTGAACGACATTCTTCCCGCTCGTGATTGGAAATCAGGTAAATAACACTTCACTGTGTCATTTGTAGAACTTGGCCACGAAAAGAATGGATAATAATAGTTATCTGCAGGAAGAAAACAAGATAGTCATGAATTTTAAAGTATAGTTGTTACCTCTTTTTCATGATACCATTCAGGCAGTGGCGTAGCTACGGGGGGCACGGGGGGCACGTGCCCCCCCCCCCCCCCCCCCCTCAATCGTTTGGCAAAACAAATAAATGCCGAACGACCTGAAATTAAGCCAAATATGTCTATATCATTCATTATTATCATGTTTTATTAAATGTGTGATGATAATAATGTTATCAATGATAATAAAGAACAAAATAACAATCGTTCCCTAGTAGTAATACCGCACCTATATCAGCTCGAAGAATCCTTCCAAACGAGAGGCCGCGGTCATCCCTTCAGCTAGTGCGCGCCTAATGCGAATTGTTCCCGCGCGCGCGGATCAACGCTCCGTATTAAGTATATGGTTTAACCAAATACTATAGAATTTAAGCGTCTTTGGTTTAAACCGCATTTCACATGTTTCAGTACAACGCGTAGGCCTAACAAACTGCCTGGCATGGTAAATCGTTTACCAGGGGCCTCTGCAGGATCCTGCTGCCTCCCGCTTTTATTTTGACCGTTTGACGCCTTCATGCATGGTATATGGGCATGGTACATGGTATATATAGCTTCACTACGTAGTCCAACATGTCTAGGCAAAGTCAAACTTCCTTGACTAATTTATTCAGGCCAAATGCACCAGTTCCATTAATTCATGATGCATAGGCCTAATGATGATCATCATGACTGTTAGAGCAGCCAGTCATCATCTCCGGAGTCGACATCTGCATCAGTTGAGCATAGGCCTACTGAACCTAACCCAAAGGACCCGTGTCGTGGGCGTAGTCACGCTGTACTTGAAAAAGTGGGCAACAACAAACAGGCGGGGGACGGGGGAGAGGGGACATGCCCCCCATACATTTGAAAATGGAGGTAATTGTCCCTCCAACCTTTTCATATACATACATTATGCATGTTTGAATCCATAGCTTGAACTACGAATCATTTAAATTTCTGTCTCGGGTATGCACCACATCGCACAATATAAAGCAAAAAATATGCAAAAGCTCCCTACAGTGGGAGGGGGACACCCCCTTCCATACCCTCCCCACGCTTGGTCGCTTCGCTCCCTCGCAATGCCCCCCACTTAAGAGAAACGGGCGTAGATCCCGGGAGCGGGGAAAATATATCCCCCACTTTTGGGGGCGGGAGTGGCCTGTACAAGTACCAACATCCTCCAATTCTTTCGAAGTTAAATCTTTAAAAAAATCTTATAAATGCATAATAACAATAATAATGGTAATTATGATAATGACAATAATAACCACACTTCTAAGGTTATATTTTAAACACCAATTTAAAAAAAAAAATCTCCACGAGGGAGGGGGTAAACCCCCTCCCACAAAAAATTGCAAAAGCTCCCTACCACACCCTCCCCGACCCGTTGACCCTCGCTACGCCATTGCATTCAGGGCATGTCACTCGTTTTTTAATTTAAGTAATTGTGGGTTTTCTCATGAATATTTTGTGGCACGATTGGATATAGGCGCTTGACAGTAAATCATGGGACCCCAAGCCCAAATCGATGTCCCAGTTCAGCACTTGTGTCCGCATTGCTGATCCACACCCAGGTACAATAATTATGGGTAATTAACATGAATGATGGTGTGTAAAGCATGAGTTCACTATAAAGTAGCACCTGCTGGAATGCTCCCCAGGGAGTGGAGAGAGTGCACAATGAAGTGCGAAAGTGTATCAGATGGCCAAGGTAAATATAATATTAAATGCAGGTCCCTCTGGGAGAACAGAGTAAAAAGCACAGAAGAAGCTTACCTGGATAAATAAGACTACGAAACCAAACAAAAACAATAAAACAAACACCCCTGTGTCTTCCATAATTCTACGATAATTCTCACAGAAAATATGCATCGCGTGGCTTGGTACGAACAGTCACGTCACGTTCACGTATCACGTCACGTGAACGGTTCTGTACCTTTTGTGAAACAGGTCACCCAAATCTACGAAGTGTAGGGTAAAGTGACCCAACAATTTGTCGTTTTCCATGCCAGTAAAACTCGAATCGTCACGTCTACCAAAACGTGACGTGAGTGTTTAATCAAGATTTTTAAAATTGCAAGCGCTTGTTACTTAGACTAGACATACACGCACAAAGACATTTAAAAATGTCGACGAAAATGCCGAAACCGCCTTATCAAATCATTTCAATCATTATGTTTATAATATATACGTGCATAATTCAGAGTAATCTGAGACGATAATATGCAGTTCTGTCATTTAGGTAATGTACAACCATACCACTTGCATTATTTGTCTTGTTATTAGAGTATTTCTAAAGACGTGTCGTGCGTGGATTTTGGCAAATGTTGATTTCCAGCTGAACTGCATGCTACACGCAGCGGACCTTCGGTTCGCATACGCCTGAAGTTCCCGTGCTGGACGTCTGCGCGTGGGCGTTAGTGGCGTTGCATGTGAAAGTGAGTGAGTGAGTGAGTGAGTGAGTGAGTGAGTGAGTGAGTGAGTGAGTGATCAATGAGTTTAAAAGTAATAAAACAATGATTTGATTAATAGTGTTAAATTATGGTGATTGAATCGAGTCTATCTATAAATCAATCATTTAATTTAACAATCAATCAATCAATTAATCAGGCAATGAAACAATTAATCACACCAACCAATCAATACTAAATAAATAAATTAAAGTATTTGGCATCCGAACTAGCTACTTGTAGGCAGTGGCGTACCCATGATTTTTCCAAGGGGTGGGTGTAGGGGGGGGGGGGGGGGGGTATTTCGTCAGACAAATTGAAGTCAGCGGGGGAGTGTGGGTAGGGGGTGTCCGTAGAAAATGATCGCAGCCGAGGCCGAGACCAGGACCGGTCACACATTTCGAGGCCGAGACCAAGACATTTCTTGAGAATTATGTAAGGGGCGGGGGGGGGGGGGGGGGGGTAGGGGGTGTCCATCCCCCTGCCCCCATGCCTGGGTACGCCTATAATTGGTATAACAGTATAGGTAGGACTTGTTCGTTCACGATTAAATATACCGAGAATTAGTCTCTTCTCAACGACAATTTACATTCATTTTTTGTACGCAAGCGCCAATTTACGTGAGCTTTCATAAATTGCATATAGTATATCAACAAACTGTTGGGTCACGTAACCCAACACTTCGTAGACTTGGGTGACCTATTTCACGAATTGTTGGGTCACTTTACCCTACACTTCGTAGATTTGGGTGACCTGTTTCACAAAAGGTACAGAACCTTCACGTGACGTGAACGTGAACGTGACGTGACTGTTCGTACCAAGCCGCATCGCGTTGATTATTGAATTGTCTTTCTCTGCAATATACATTGTCTGGTTTACGTGCATGTACCCATAGTATCTACAAATATCGTTTTCTGTTTTCACGCAATCCCGATTATGAACAAACATGCAAAGACAAGACCAAACTTTTAGAAATCAAAATAGCTGCGATTATATACAGTACGTATAAACAAAACAAAAAAGTCCAAGCGGATATAATTATTTAAAGGGACATTCCCTCTTTTGCAAGCCAAATTTCAAAAGTTGCGAGGTTATTGTCTTATATGAAAGAAAATGTCATTTAATAGCATGCCTGAAAAAAGTAGGGCTTGAAATATCTTTTTCGTGAAGTTATCTATATTATAATAAGAGGACGGGGTTGGTGTCCGTGTGTTGCTGTCCGTCACGGTACTTTTCGCGTATATTTTTAGCTGGGCGATGGATCTGACGTTTGTACGCAAGATGTGCGATATCCTTTTTAACTATATTTCGCGATATATCAGAAAATTTCGCTGGTCCACTAAACGGGATGGACGGGATCTGTTTTGCATTGGTATATAGTACTGCGTACAGACATGCTGGGTACAGCCACTGACCTCTACTAATGGACGGGCGGTCATGGCTCAGTAATTGAGGCCGCGGGCTGCGGGCGCGCGCCATGTTGGGACCATCAACCCGTAACAGCGGATAATGCACTAACGTGGTAGTGCATTATACTTGCTACGGAGTTGTTGCTAACCATGGCATTTTTATATCCCTTTATCCCCCCAGGAATGAAATATGATCATATATGTGAAGTAAATAGTATTAGTGATTAAATACTAGCATGATTAATTAAAATTATCCAGCGTATTGAAACACAGCTCAAGCAATGATAATTCGCCATTTGTTATTATGCTTACACGGTAACGTAAGGTATATGCGCGCCGGCGTTGCCCGGAGAGATTCACTCGGATTCCCGCTATTGACCCGATCTTATAACTATTACTCGCCCCTAGTTTATCTCTTATTTCCCCCTTGTTTCTAACAAGATTTTGTTCCCCATGTAAAAAAAAAACTTTTCTGCTATTTTCATTAATTTATTTAATTGTACCCTGCGTTCATGCATCACTTTACTATACCATATGGCACGTCATCCTCGTATATCAAAATATCATTAAAAAGAAAGCCAATCTTTGTTTTCTCTCCGTTTTCAATTTATTTGGTAACATGTTTTCCGCGTTCTTCCTGAGATTACTATTTCAAAGGGCATGCTTTGTGAGTTATGGTTCATAATGTTACTCATTATGAACATCGATCAGGGATCGATCATGGAGGTTATAAAACACTTCTGAAGAAATTCGAAGTTCGACCATATGCAACCTCTATAGATGTTATAAAAGTCAATACTTAACATTAATTGGAGAGACATGTTGTCGTTGTTGTTGTTGCTGTTGTTTTGTGTTTATTGCCGTTCTTCATTCATTTTGAGCCAATCTTTTTTTTTGTTTTCTTCCTTCTTTTCTCTTTTTGTTTCAACTCAAATTAATTGCTCCTTTATACATTATGTATCTTTCTATATGCCCATGATATACCATGACATACCAATATTTCCCATCCGTAAACGATGCAATATAGATTAAAATTGTAATATTATTCAAATTATAATGGTAGGCCTATATATATATATACCGTAAACCGGGGTGACTTTGGCACCCGGGGTGACTTTTGCCACTTTTTTAGAAGGATTTATTTTCATCAGGTCTCACTCTTCAGAACTAATTTTTTATTCTAAACATTATCCTATAGGACTACATTAGAAACAATAAGAAATTTGTTCTGAAAAGTGATGCTTGATGAAAATACATTCATCTCAAAAAGTGGCCAAAGTCACCCCGGGTGCCAAAGTCACCCCGGTTTACGGTACGACTGAGTTACATTATTTTGAATATTTTTCCAAGGAAGATTCAAAGTCCTCCCTCTTGTTGCCAATTAACATAATACTTTTTGTTTAATCATACTATTTATTTCACTTTATTACAAATCTCATTCCCCCCCCCCCCCCAAGCCATGTTTTGCTTCTCTATCAACCATTTCATTGCATTAATTCCACAATGACTAGTATCCCCTCAAAATTCACCACGATTCCTTGTAAATTTAAATGAGTTGCATAATACCAATATTTCATATACAAATGTATCTTCTTTCATTATTTCACTTTTTGGCTGTAATTAACTTAATGAGTCACTGTCTCCACAGAAAACCCTAGCCTTAGTATACTATTGGCTTAATGAAATCAAACATACATTTTCAAAAACCCAATCACTTATTCAATTATATCAAAAATACATTTTCAAGTTTACAATCACATTTTTATTTTTGTCATCTATTTGCCTGCACGTATCTAAATCTCTTATCGATTTCACTTGTTTTTATTTCAATATTTAAACAAATATATCAGTACAGTACCCTATTATAATAAATGTAGCAACCTAATATAATATGTGGAATATAAGAGGTAAACTATAATCTTTTCTGACACAAAACATAACACATGGGACTGTAGGCGGCCCAATGACTGCAAACAACTCCGCCTATGAAAACGTGATTTCAACCTTTTGTATGTCATTATCATTTCGATTTGTACAGCCAAATGCCATGTAATGTGCCATCCCTAATCAGAATAAAATCAACGGCTTTTTATCTAATGAGAACAATTGGTAAAATTAATCTGAAAAATGTTTACGAATGTTACACACTATATCAACAGCGGGTTATCGACGGTCCATGATGATGGTCCCAATATGGCCGCCGTGCGCGCGCGGCGGCCTCATTTTGAATGGCCAATCAACGTGCAGCCGCCCGTCCATTATAGAGGTCAGTGGGTACAGCCAGGGTTTCTGTGGCGGAAATTATACATCGAATTGATGTCTTACATGCTTCAGACAATCTACGGTAACAGTACATTCCAAAGCGAAAGCGACCGTCGGCGGGGAATTTGGCATAGACCTATATACAGAATAGCGGAATATTGTAGGTCCGGCATCTGTGCATTGTCAACGCACAATCTCTACATTGTACACACATCGGGTGATTTTTACATGTCCGTATATGCATGACTGAAATTGATCGGTGATTTTTGTTCACATTTCAACACGATATTCGCAAAATTGGCAAAACTGTCACTGGTTTTAATTTTCTGAATAAAGGCTAATTGTAAATGTTTACTCGAAGTGCATACTTTGTTGTACTGAAGTATAAAAAAATGTGTGCTTTTTGTAAATAATGTGTAAACAAGAAGAGCAAGGAATTAGGGTTATTGATCTACTTGACAACGATTTAATTAATACTGTTTATTGTTTGAGACATGTGATCGCTGGCAGCATACCTAGGGTTTTTTACAAGGGGGGGGGGGGGGGGGGGGTAGGGGCGGTTTATTGCGTCAACCAAAATTGTCCAGGGGCTGGGTGTCGGCCAAGTATTTCGAGGGGGTGGTCGGTCAAGTAATTCGAGGGGTGTTGGTCAAGTATTTCGAGGGGGGTGTCGGTAAAGAATTTTTCGAGGGTGGTACGTGTCGGTCAAATATTTCGTAGGGGGGGGGGGCGGTGACGAATTTTCCGAGGGGGGTGTCGATGACAATTTTTTTCAAGAGGGGGGTACCGGTGAAGAATCTTTCGAAGGGGGGAGGGATGTTGGTGAAGAATCTCGAAGGGGGGTGGGGGATTTTTCGAGGGGGTGTCAGTGAAGATTTTTTCGAGAGGGGGTACCCAGTGAAGATTCTTTCGGTGTCGCTGAAGAATTTGTGAGGGGAGTGGGGTGTCCATGAATATTTTTTGAGGGGGGGGTGGTTTATTCCTCAACCAACATTTTTGAGGGGTCGGGGTGTCGTCAAGTATTTCGAGTGGGGAGGGGGGGGGGGGGCTGTCGGTGAAGAATTTTTCGAGGAGAGTGTCGGTGAAGAATTTGTAAGGGGGGTGGGTGTCCCGTGAATATTTTTGAGGGGGATTTTGAAACCACACCCTCCCCCCCCCCCCCCCCACCCGGGTACCATATGCCTGTGAATATGAGTTGAATCACCACCGGGGGGGGGGGGGGGTGGGTGTCGGTGAAGAATCTTGAAAGGGGGGGGGGGGGGGTGTCTGTGAAGATATTTCGAGGAGGGGGGGGTTGTCGGTGAAGAATTTTCTAGGGGGGTGTCAGTAAAGATTTTTTCGAGAGGGGGTAACAGTGAAGATTCCTTTCGAAGGGGGTGGTGGGGGTGTAGGAGAAGATTTTTCGAGGGGGGGGGGGGTTGTCGGTGAATAATTTTTTCGATGCGAGGGGGGTGTCGATGAAGAATTTTCTCGAGAGGGGTAACTGGTGAAGATTCTTTCAAAAGGGGGCGGAGGTGTCGGTGAAAAATTTGTGAGGGGGTTGTCATGGTGTCCGTGAATATGTTTTTGAGGGGGGGGTGGGGGGAAACCCCAAAACAGCCCTTTTTCATCAAAAGTGGAATTTGACCCCCCCCCCCCCCCCCCCAGTGTACGCATATGCCTGTGAATATGAGATTGTATTTTTAATTATACACTTATTAAATCATATCATAACCATTCAAACAGAGATTCCATTAATTGACCAAATGTTTTTTTACAGGACAGATACAAAAAATAACGAAATACAAAAATACAACATACAGGCATTATATTACTCAAAGATCTGGTGACGGGTAATTTGCTAGTAGACCTAAAACGACAACCAACGGTTAATTGTGCATTTACGTGTATTCACCCAGTGAGGAAGTTCGTACACGGATTCCACGAAGTACCACAACGTTATGCGTGACCCCTACGTGACTCGCGCTAGCTACGTGACCCGCACACAATGATAGCATGACCGAATATTAAACAAAATAGCCAAACCTCGCTTAAACTGACTACATGTAATTACATATTCTTCATTTTTGAGATTTTTTCCGTGACATACCTTAACAAAATGTCGGCTTCACAATACCTTATAAGAATAAGTACATTATTGTTGTAATTATTTATGCTAAATCAGTTAAACTCTTTTATTGACCGATATATGGTTTGATGGAGGGACGCATTCGTTTTTTATCCGTAGAATCCAAAGTACAGGGCTGTTTCGATCTGATTTGTTTGTTTGTGTGTTACATTCATCCCCAACCGTCAACTGGAAACTGTTCAGACGTTTTGTAAAAGAGGAGGACAGTCCCTTTAAGGAGTTACGCGGGAGTCGGGACTATACATTTTAGAAAATACGTTCTGAGATAAGGGTTGATGTTTTTTTTAATTCTTTACCATTAAATTTTCACGATATAGTAAAGGAAAAACAACCACACATTTTACAGCGTACAAGTTTTAATCATAACTTATTATTCATATTGTAGTGACTTCGAAAAGTTTCCATCATAATGTGTGTTTGTTTCCAATGCTGTATAATGTATACGGTATAATGGAGTTTGTAATGTATATATAAATCATCTTTATTTATTCAAAATCCAATCGAATATTACAAAGAAGGTTGAAACCCAGGTCCATGGCAGAAGTTGAAAATATATTCGCATTCTGCAATTGGCAGGGTGAACAGGATAAAACACACAGACAGAATAATTGGAACAGTTTACAAATTAATAAAACATACAAATATACACATTTCTTACGAAATTTATACATGTATGAAACAAACAAATTCTTATTCCTTTTTTGTTGTTATACAAGTGTATTTTATTACTCATTACAACTTTTGATAAGTTTATTTTTAATTCAAAAAGGTAAGTAGCATATTATGCGATTATTCAAACAACAACCAAAACAATATATTTATCATTATTGAGAAAAATTAACCTACAATTGATGTATCATTTTTCATATAATTCAAGTGTATTTTATCAATCATTACAACCTTTCATAAGTTTTTTGTTTTCAAGAAGCTAAGTAGCTTGATTATAAATTCATTCAAAACAACAACAACAAACAATCAAACAATGTACTTATCATTATTACAAATAAGTAACCTACAATTAATAAATCCTTTTTGTGGCGTGGCTATCTTTAGAGCTATAACACAAACTTAATGAATATAATACACTATTGTACTACTTATAATGAAACAATAATCAAACTATGAATCAACCAGTGCAGATCGAAACAAGAGTATATCGAGCTATATCATTATTTAGCATATAACAAATTATCATTAATGGCTTTTGACTAAAAATTAATATTTCCTTTTCATATTTTATAAAATTCAAGTGTATTTTATTAATCATTACAACTTATACGTTTTTTTTTAATCCAAGAAGCCTAATAGCTTAATTATAAATTCATTCAAACAACAACAACAACAACAATGAAACAATGTACTTATCATTTTCACGAATAAGTAACCTACAATTAATATTTCTGTTTGGTGGCGTGCCTATCTATAGAGCTCTACATATACTAAGTATAATGAGACAATCATCAAACTATGAATCAACCAGTGCAGAACGAATCCAGAGTATACCGAGCTATACCGTATCATTATTCAGCATATGAGAAGTATCATTAATGGATATTGGCTAATATATTGGCTTATATTAAATACATAAGACCTACCATGATTACTATACTCGGCCTATATCAAAACAAAATGCCCAAAATTATATCGATTTTAAAATGATATGTCTCACCCTGAAAAGGAACGCTCCACCTCCGCCAGACACCATTGTCATCATCGTCCTGGATAATACTGCATGCGTCAGAATTGAAGCTACATTGGAAAGCTGTAATGAGATACAATGCACTGAATGTTACTATACGTATGACAGTATGAGTTCAATTGTTCTGGCATTTTGACCACTTGATTTGGGCACATTCTATTTCACCGTTACTGTTTTTACCAAATTATAAGAGGCGTGGGGTTACGGAGGCAGGGGCAGGTGCCCCTCCCCCCCCCCCCCCCCCCGCCCCTTCACACATGTTATGTGCCCCCAGGTGTGCCCCCCCCCCCCCCATCCCCACCACGAAAAAGTCGTACTTCCAAGAAAGAATAGAAAACATATTTAGGACAAAATATGAGACAATTTTCAAGTAAATATAATGAATTTAGGCCAATGTTATGCGTATGGTTAAACAGTCATCTTCGGGACAAATTATCTAAATGGGTGATGACCTTTTTTTGTTTTTTGCGTGTCAGGTAAAAACCATGTGTCGCATCATGAAAATCCAAGGCCCCCTGATGCCCCCCCCCCCCCCCCCCCCCCGCTGAAAAAAACCTAGCTACGAAGGTACGTAACCACGTCACTGTCTTGAGATAATTATATACAAACAAAATTGTCGAAGTGAGGTCTAATTCTTGAGAACAATCAAAGACTCTCAATGATATGATATCGTTTCGCATTGGTTATTTTGTAGTTGCTGGAATGTATTTGTATAATAATTATACTATTATAGGTTTTCCCGCTCAATTTTACACTTTTTTCAATCGAATTCATTAAGGGTCATTCAAATTCACGCATTACCGCGTAATCGTTGGTATCGGTCTTCCAAATTCCGAATAAGTGCAAGCGAATCCATGCATACGCATAAGCTTTCGTGAATAGACACAGAAGTTCATTTATGGGCATTCGAATTCGCGAATGTGCAGCCAACTGTCAACTGCCCTTTCGCGAATTCGAATGACCATTGATGAAAAGGTATGCTCTTTGTGCAAATTCACTTGCTCCTACGTGATTTTGAACGACTATTTACGAATTCGAATGCTGCCTTGACACGGCGTTCGCAAATCGCGCGAATTCGTTTGCTCCTTTTATCAATTCGCATGATTAGGCTGCGGGGTTGCGGGGTTAAGTACCCCGTGTTCACACACAAAAATGTCATCCCTTAATCATGACTAAAGAATCAGCAGCTGACTATAGAATCAGCTGCTGATTAGCTATACGATGACATTTGTGTGTCTGTACGCTGACTAACGAAACGACGTATAGCGAATCATGATTAACGAAACGCGGGTTTGATCATCGTTTCGTACGAGAGCTGACTATAGAATCACGTTCATTTCGTGTGTGAACAACGGCTCGCTCGTTTAATCATGATTAGCTATACGAGACTCGTATAACTGGGCGGAGCTTAACGCCCCACAGACAGAAAAAAAGACAACACACTGCGCAGTAGCAAACTGCGCGCTTATACGATGTTTCGTGTAGCTGGGGGCAGCTGGAAGCCAGCTGTTTTGAGATCTTGTTTGTGTGTGTGTGAACGTTAGGATAGTTTGGGTTAATCATGATTCTCTATACGACGTATCGTTAGTCATGATTCTTTAGTCATGATTAAGGGATAACATGGTTAAACAGCGTGTTCACACACAAACATTTTCATCCCTTAATCATGATTAAATCAAACCTGCTCTACGTTCACACACACAGAGCATAGATCGCACAACAGCTGGTTTCCAGGTGGCGCCGAACCCCCCCGAACATCGTATAAGTGCCCAGTTTGCTACTGCGCAGTGTGTTCAGAGGTCAGGTCTGCAGGGGGGTGTCACTCTGCCAGCAGAGTGACCGCGATTTTTGGTCACCGGAAGGAATACCACTGCAGGTTGCATTATGGGCTACTTGGGAACTACATAAACCAATCACAGAGCAGTTCATACGCGTCGTCACCGGATCGAGGTCAATAAAACAAGTTCATATGCATACGTCACCATGGATCCTATTTTTCTCATAGGCGCGATAGTCTACGCACTTCATAGCATGATGATTGGTCAAGTCTTTCTAGGTCACTACGCGATGACGTCTAGTGGTATTCCTCGGAAGCTTAAAAAATCGCGTCACTCCGCCATCTTGCCCATGTACAGTCTATTGGACACGTGACTTGCGCGCGATAAGTCGGCCTTCTAGTTATAAACGGGTTGGTTTGTGTATTCATAATTCTATGGTTTATTCATAATTCTATGGTCAGGTCTCCCTGTGCGCGCGAACGTTCACGTTAAGCCACGCCCAGTTAGTTATGAGTCGATCTAATCATGATTAAAGCGAGCTACGGTCGTTCACACACGAAATGAGCGTGATTCTATAGAGTGGTGAAGTGTGATGTCATAAATGATGTCATAAACATTTTTTTTAGACTTTTCAAATTTGGACTTCATTTTCAGAAAGAGCATAACAAATAATATCCAAATACCGAACATCAAAGGAATAGGTTACGTATTGGCTGAGATATGCCCATCCGAATGAATTTTACTTCAATGGGCAATCAGTGTTATAATGCACTGGTTCCTAAATTTAGGAACCAGTGCACTATAACACTGATTGCCCATTGACCAAAAAATCATTCGGATGGGCATATCTCGGCCAATACGTAACCTATTCCTTTGATTTTCGGTATTTGGACATTATTTGTTATGCTCTTTCTGAAAATGAAGTCCAAATTTGAACATTCTAAAAAAGGGTTTTTATGACGTCATGGCTTCTGTACTCTATAGTCAGCTCTCGTACGAAACGACGATAAAACCCGTGTTTCGTTAGTCATGACTAACGATACGTCGTTTCGTTAATAAGCGTTCAGACACACGAATTTCATCGTATAGCTAATCAGCAGCTGATTCTATAGTCAGCTGCTGATTCTTTAGTCATGATTAAGGGATGAACATTTTGTGTGTGAACACGGGGTTAGTGACGATCGACTCGACAATCTACGACCACTCTTGTGAATTGTTCATATTTACTCCCCAAACATTTCCAAAGCTTACCTGGGCCTTGTGGGCGTTGTGACGACGATATACCGACTAACCATATCAAAATGGCAAACGTCAGCAACAAGTTGTACATTGTAGATGCCGAAGAACACAAAGATCAGAAAAAGAACTGCACTAAATCGTAATCCTGGTAATATTTCCACCCAGCTCACACAATATTAAACCTGCTAGATGCGAAAGAACGTGGAGATCAGTACATAACATGCACTTAGTTCTAAAACCATGATAAATCTTCAGATTTTCCCGGTCATTCACCTCAGAACATTGCGAAAGATGCTATAAAAAAGGAGAAAAAAGTTTGTATGGTTGTCTTCCACCATTTCAAATGTAATTTCATACCGATGAGGAAGTGGTGAACTAAAATTAGAATGATGTATTTGTTTTAATTAAAGGCATGCCTGTAAAGTGTCTCACTCCATGAAAAAATACTTGGAGCTTCCTCGTTTCTCTTCTGCCGTGTTGTTTAGCTTATGGTAAGAGAAGAATAAAATAGGGTTAGATTTTTTCAAATGTCCCTTTAGTATGAAGATAATTATCATTGAAAATCATTATTTCAAAAGCGTTAGCTAACGCTTTTGATAAAAAGTACAATTGCCGTAGCTGAACACGTCCGGCCAGCGCGCGTGGGAAACCTTCCCGACCCGACTGAAACTTTGAGCCGAGCGCGCGCAAATTCCATGAATTCTGTACCGTCTGTAAACATACACGGGTGCGGATATCGCAAACGGGTGATTATTACTGCGACAAATCTACGGCAGGCCATCAGTATTCGGTGATAAAATATTAACTCAATTTTCGTTTTTTTCACTAGGTAAACAGTGTTCGTTTTCTTTCAAACTTTCAAAAATCTTTCAATTGTATTTTACAATGATATTGATATAGGATTGAAGTCTCAAATGTCATTTTGTGCAATATCTGACACTTTACAGGTATCCCTTTAAGTGATTTGTTATCGAAACAAACAGATCACATTTTATTGAGATATCGTATAATATGGGGACGTATATGGGGAGTATCTACCGCAGTTGTGTTTGTGCAAAAATGGAATTCGCAATCATGATCATGATAAATGCAGAGTAAATATCATTATTTGTATGTGTAGTGTTTCCACGTCGCGCTTATTGTTTAGTTTAGTTCAATTCACTGCAATTCACTTTATTGTCATTTCGAGAATTTTCAAGAATATACAGCATGAGCGTCGATCATTGGGGAATGGGATGGATTTATCCCCCTCCCAATGTTAAATGGGGCGGGGGTGGCCTGTATTATTTCCCCCCTCCCCCCTTCAATATTTGGGGTTCAGAGGTATAAAATGAGAACATTAGAATGAAGGGACTTTGCGCGGCCGTCTCATTCGTCATGTAAAACTTGATTCAAAAGTCTTCTTTAAACCACATTTTGAGAGTGCTAAACTGCCCAAATCCAAAATCTTACGGGGGTGCGCCCCCTGGACACCATTAAGGCCATCTGACCCATTCCCATGTACACACATATTCAAGATTTATCGCTATGCCCACTAACATGTAACACTAACATTATACAAGTGTGCACGGCATATCGGGCTTGTAGCCTGATCTCCAGCTCAGGGGAGCGGCGCGAACGGGCGGTGAATTTAGGCAAAATCTCACGGGCATGCATTGGTTAATACTTCTGTCCTTCGTTTCTTTTTTTTCTTAGCGCTTATAAACAGTGTATTAAGGAGCCTTGCAAATTTCAAACAATTCCAAACATCCAAATAAGATTTGGATAGAGCTCACACCACCCACCAACCCCCCTATCCAATTTTTTAATTTGGAAATTCATCTCCGACATGGACAGAAAACTCAAATCATATAATAACTTTTTATAACTTTTTTTACACTAAATCCTTATTTTGGGTGGGGTTTTCCACTTTTTTTTTATTATCCAAAATGGCCCTGGACTCACCCACCCACTTCCAAAACTTATTTGGATGGTTGGAATTTGTTTAACTTTGCAAGGTCCCTAAGCGCTATATAAATTGTGTATATTATTTATTATTATTATTAACCTTACTAAGGTTCGGATTTTTCCACACAAGCCCTGTTTTATACTTATTTAATAATATTTTCGAATAGTTGGGCCAATATAGATAAAAATATATTATTTCAGTACTGACATCAATATGCCACAAGCACGCGAGCATTTGAAATGGAATCGGTTTCATAATTATAATTAGACGCCAGTATGCACGTCTTTGATATACTTTCACAACAATGCCCATACACTTGTCTTTAATTATTTTTTAAAGTGATTTTTATTCCTCCATATATAACATTTACATTTGAATATACATACTAAACAAAATATACATATACAATTATAATGAACGAAAATAGAAATGGTTATCTTACATACATAAACAAATACAAATCAACTGTATATTCAATTTCCTGACTTCATAAAAAAACATAATGGAGGTTATATAACTAAAGATAAAAGGAACTAAAACATGCTCCTTTACCCCCCCCCCCCCCCCCCCCCATTTAGCCCAAGAAAAACCCCATCCCCACCCAACCACCGATCACACCACAGTCACACACATACCTCAGACACCCATTCCAGTATATCTGCTCGATTTCAACCTAAAGAGTAATTAATTAACAATATAGAAAGCTGTCACATTCAGTTAAAAGAGTAGAGACACAGAACCTTAATAATAATTTACAAATTCCCTATAATTCTAACAAAATAAAATAAATCATATTACATGTATTTTATGGTGTTCCCACTTTTGTAAGTGAACTCCTAATTTACCCTTTTTAATATCCACTTTAATTTTCTGTACTTTCCGTACAAAAGGAAGTACACCTTTTATTCTAAAAGAATAAATAGTATGTTTTAACAAAAAAATAATAGAGTTACAATACTTAACTCTATGCGATCTTCCTGCCAGTCCTACAAAAATTATTTTCCAATCAACATTCCTAATTTTAATCAAATCAAAATATTCTATTATATCTAACCAAAACCTTTGTACGTATAAGCATTTAAAAAATAAATGTGAATATGTCTCAATCTCATTTTTACAAAAAGAGCATAAATAATCAATAACAAATCCAAACCTAAATAAATGTTCTTTTGTATATAATGCCCTATGCAATAATTTATATTGAAATTCTCTCAACTTACCCCCCAAAACTGCGCTCTTTAATCTTAAAAATATATTCTTCAATTCTTCATTACTATAATCAAAATTAGTATGTCCATCCCCAATACACAAATTATATTCCTTTTGAAAATTGTTAACTAAATATTCATACATATGCCTAGATTTTAAATCAATTAACATTCCTATATTCCCCGAAACTTTTAATCTAATTTCAAATGTTCGAATATCTACTTGAATAAAGTCACTCACACTCACACACATTCTTGTAAGAGCCTTCAATCGGGGATATGGTTTTTTCAATGTTATATAAACACCTTCAAACGGGGATATGCCCGTTTGTTTAATGATGTTTGGCTTGTCCCCGGTTTGCTGGTGTGTAAACATGGCAATATGCCCAATTTGTGGGTTTACAAATACACACACACACACACTTATACACACACTATGTAAAAAAAACGTGCAAAACGGGCATATAAGGGATATCCTTAAAAAATCATAATACCATACAGTACATCCCTTAAGACGATCCCTGAAGCACTATACCCCCCTGTTCGGAAACCGGGGATATGCCCGGTTTCCGGAATATCCCCGTTTTGCCGGTGTTTAAACTTGTGTGTATCCCCGATTGACGGTCCTTACAAACGCACTCACACTCACACACACACACACACACACACACACACACACACACACACACACACACACATACACACCTGATCTACAATCCGAGGACCACCTTTCACGTGCATATTCTATCAGTAGTCCCGGGTCCAATTATGAACCTGTGGTACACCTTCCTTCATCACCATCACTTATCGTCCATCACCATCATCATCCTCATTTATCATGACCATCCATCACCAATATCAGTGCCGTCCATGATCACGCTCCATGCATGGCCATTTACCGCCACAGATGGCGTTATTCCACCAAGGGCACCGGAAAATTCCAAACTATGAATGCGTCTTTCTCAATAGGGTGCCGTCAAAACACACAAAAACGAAAACACACATTATTTCCGGCACTTTAGTATTAATAGCTAATCACAGAAATACAATATAAATACTAGAACCCCAACTGAATAAGCGTATAGCGTTTAACCGCAGAGATAGGCCACACCTTTATCAGCAAGTTTTTGAAAATACGCACCGAATGTCATGCAAATGAGGTAGTACGTCAGATTTTTTTCATTTGAATAAATTATCAGACGTGGATTCATTGGATAAATTAACACATTACGCAAAAAGCTAAAGTAATTACGCATTGCGCACTTGCAGTTGCCATGGCATTTAAACACGCACTTCTCAGCAAAATTGCGCTTCATAATACCAAAGACGCTTAAGTATTCTAATTCATCTCTATTATTTTAATTACGCGCAGTAGTAACAGTTACGCGATGTCATGTATTTAATTGCGCACAGTCAAGAAACAGGGGATTTCCCTACTAGGATCAAAATATTGTTTTTCATTGTGACGTCATAACAGAAGCATACCATAAATTCGTGCGTGATAATTGTGAAGTTCGCGCCCGCGCATTATTATGAATGAATTTACGCTAATATTACCATGGCAGCCAGTCGAATTAACATAACAATCGGTGGTTCTCTTCATTAAAAATTTGGCCAACTTCCATTTTGAGTTGGGGGGGCCTGTAGCTAATAATGAATAGCGCCATCTATAGATCACTTTGCACCCCTAACCCTAGGTAAAAAATGTGGGGACCGGGATTTCGGTCCCGACTCTTAAAATGTCCCGATATTATTGTGTTTTTTTCATGCAGTAGTCCCGACTCTGTGGTGTAGGTGTGTACACACACACACACACACACACACACACACACACACACACACACACACACACACACACACACACACACACACACACACACACACACACACACACACACACACACACACACACACACACCCACACACACACACACACACACACACATACTCACACACACACACACACGCGGAATTAACAAACACAGATTTTAAATGAGTTCGGGGGACAGCTATACCGAGAACACCAGACGACATAAACAGAAACTCATGGTTTTACATTCGAAGAATATTATACCACCTTAATGGTATTCTGTGTGATCTACCTTCGCTTTAAAGGGATAGTTGAGTTTTGGTATAGAGGGCGCTACACAAAATAAATTGTTTGTGTCAAATTCGAAAGAGCATACAATTTTAATGACAGAATTAAAAATGCTTCCTCTTTTCAACTATTTACAAAAGAGGTTTTTAAATAGTTGTTGATTATCTCTCTTTCTAATCACTATTTCAACAAAACATCACATGCACTATATTGTATTACTTTTTACTACGTCGTTGTAATTTTGTATTCATTTTTAGCATAGTGGAGTTATAAATATTAGTTAGTAATGGTGCAGGTTTTGGTTACTAAATTTCAGCTTGACCAAAACTGTACTCTCTTAACGAGTCATAAAGGCGTACCCAGGGGGGTTCAACCCCCCTCCCCATCCTTTGACAAAAAAATGACTGTTTGGGGGGGTTTTAACCCCCACCCCTTACAACTTGTAGCTGGTCTCGAGACTACATTTTAGCTGTCTCGATGGTCTCGGCCTCTAAAATTGAGAAGAATCCTGGTCTCGGTCTCGAAGTTGTTGAAAATTCTATGTCTCTGCTTCGAAAATGTTCTACGGACACACTCCCGCCCCCCCCCCCCCCCCCCCCCCGCTTACATAATCAGTATTAAGAAAGTATACGATGCACAGGTTTGAGTGGGTCGGTAGGAATTGTGTGCACAAGGTACCTTTGGATGGTTCTAGACCTAATTCAAAGGTACCGCGTGCTTTTTATTGTTGTTGTTTTTTTCTTTCCTTTTTTTTGGATTTATTTTCAATTAAGCAATGTTGCCAAAGCAAATTGATTTAGAGCAGTGTGGACTTGGGAATGGGGATCAATCGTACTCTAATTGCAGCGGCTGCATGCATGCTGCTACCAATAATAATATTAATAATCATGATCTTTTCCATTTCGATTCGTCTTCACTGTGTGTGTCAGGCGCGCCAAAAGCAGTGTTTGACTGGGGGAGGGGGGGGGGGGTGGGGGGCAAAGAGTGGTGCTTAATTTACAAAAACGGGACCGAGACCAATTTTATCACGGCCCAGACCACCTGCCGAACTATTTCGAGACCGAGACAATCCTATCAGTGGTGGTGGTGGTGGTGGTGGTGGTGGTGTGGTGGTGGTGGGGGGGGGGGGGGGGGGGGGTGGGGGGGGGGTAGGGGGCGTCGGCATTTTTTTCGAGGCCGCGGTGGAGACAAATAAAAAGTGGACTCTACACCGTAAAATAGTGGACTAATGGGGGGGGGGGGGGGGGGGGTGAGTACGCACCCAACGCAGCAAAAACTGAACCCTCTCAAGCTCAAGGGTAGGCTCATTGAGCCCCCCCCCCCCCCCCCACCCCCCCCACACACACACTATTCTTCCGATCACCGCTTCCACAGTTTTCATTCGATTTTCACCATATTTGGTGACTTTTCCTAAAATCATATTTCGAACATTTTGCTATTAAATTTGACTATATTGGTCACTTCCAGTTGCCATGGTAACCATAAACTGTAGAGCATGTTTTTCATTTTTTTGAAATGTGTTATTTATCTTTTAGTAAACAAGTGAAGTTTTGGTATTTTTCTAGTCAAATTTTATAAGAATCAGGTTATTAACTGAAATTAATTTCCTTAAGAATTCTTTTATTTTATGATAACTACATGTTCACATCATGATGTCAAGGGCATAATTTTCGTACGATTCCTATCTAGAACACTATTGTAGCTAGACCTCGACAGGGTATTGTACCATGTGTTACTTGTATTGAAGTCTAATAGTGGTTGGTTCACAATCGTTCATGATCAGAGTGAATATAATTTATCACACACATCAATTAACGCCATCCACATGCAATACTGTCATGACTGTAGCATATACTCGATTGGTTTGTTTCAAATAAAACAATATGTAACCAGTTGCCTGCGAGCAAAGTTCCAGTAGGCATTGGGTTAAAGGGATGTAGTAACATTGTCCTAATCCTCAAAAGTTACTTGGAACTCTAGTGGTTCTCTTATACCGTATCATATATTAACAATAAAAGCACGGGACAGATTTCTGTTTTCCAAATTTCCATTTCGTTCAAAAGATATTTACGATTGAAGAGTTTTATGATAAATATGAAAATGTCTACGGGATAATTTCATGCCGTGTACAAAGTACGTACAATGAGTTAGTGAATATAACTTTGCATTTTTGCTCATATCTTAGCCAAAAAACATCAAATTAACGTGAAATTTTCACACATTACTTTCTGGACATATCAGATTACTCCAATACACATTTTATTAATCACTCATCACAAATTTGCACTTGCCAACTAAGTTACTAGATCCCTTTAATTATTGAATTCATAGTAATTTTCATAGATTGGTTCATGTTGGTCCGCTCCATCGCCTGTTGCATTCTGTTCGTTTATTGCAGAATAATAAACGTCGTCGCTGTTTCCAGGACGATCAGTCGCTTGATACTGGTGGTAGTCTTCAATCTCTTTCCCAGAGTGAATGATGTTGTTGTATTCAACATTCGGGGTACCCTGTTGAGAAGAATTTTCAAGATGGTCTTTTGCGGAGAGCGCTTGGTACTGATGGTAGTCTCCTGCTCCCTTCCCGGCGTGGATGACACTGTATTCATCAACATCCTTTTGATTGTGTGATGTCTGCCTTCTGGACTTATCATTTGTTGTCTTTAAAGTCTGATGAAGTACATCATACGTATTAGTGGAACCACTAGTCACGGTTACATGATTCTGTTCGAGAACACCATACGCACCGTTATAATGGTTGTCAGGGGTAGGAGGAAATTTTCGATCGCCTTCATCTACGAGCCAAAGGGTATTGTACTCATTGTCGACTTCGTTTTGCGAACCTTTCCTGAACTTGACTTGGGGTATCTTTGGGCCGTTGAAATCCAACGAGACTTCACCATGATCAAGCACGTTGTATATCCCCTCGTCTTGCGATTCGGCAGTTACAACCCCATATACATTGATGTATGGGTGTACAGTAGGTGTGCTCCGGTCGTGATCGAGATGCTGGTAATCGCCAACCTCACTAGTGGTGGGTTTGTCCACTGACTGCTGTTCGGGATGATAGTGAGATCCGGTTGTTGGTTCAAGAACGTAATAATCATTATCATCAGGTTCGCAGTTTGCGTAGCGACCCTCTTGCTCATTGCGGACATTCTGATTCCCTTTGATCGCATCTCCTTTGGGCTTTTGTTTAGGCTTCAGTGGCTGATAGTAGTGGTCTTTCAGTGCACCGTGATCGAGCACGTTGTATGTCCCCTCGTCTTGCGATTCGGCAGATACAACCCCATATTCATTGATGTCAGGGTGTACAGTAGGTGTGCTCCGGTCGTGATCAAGATGCTGGTAATCGCCAACCTCACTAGTGGTGGGTTTGTCCACTGACTGCTGTTCGGGATGATAGTGAGATCCGGTTGTTGGTTCAAGAACGTAATAATCATTATCATCAGGTTCGCAGTTTGCGTAGCGACCCTCTTGCTCATTGCGGACATTCTGATTCCCTTTAATCGCATCTCCTTTGGGCTTTTGTTTAGGCTTCAGTGGCTGATAGTAGTGGTCTTTCAGTGCACCGTGATCGAGCACGTTGTATGTCCCCTCGTCTTGCGATTCGGCAGTTACAACCCCATATTCATTGATGTCAGGGTGTACAGTAGGTGTGCTCCGGTCGTGATCGAGATGCTGGTAATCGCCAACCTCACTAGTGGTGGGTTTGTCCACTGACTGCTGTTCTGGATGATAGTGAGATCCGGTTGTTGGTTCAAGGACGTTGTAATCATAATCACCAAGTTCGCAGTTTGCGTAGCGAACCTTTTGTTCAGTGCGGACATTCTGATTCCTTTTTGTCGCATCTCCTTTGGGCTTTCTTTGAGGCCTCATTGGCTCATAGGATTGGTCTTTCAGTGCACCCTCATCACTGACGATACCTGGAAGGTCGTGCGTCTTCGATTGATGTGGATACGCGTATGCGTGACTGTATTCTGTGTTACGAATCGATGGCTTCATCCATGGCTTCACCACCTCGGCATATCCGCTATTTTCGCGACTACTTTCAGATGAAGCACTGAAGTTGTCACCGGTATTCATGGTATTGGGAAATCTTCCCAGGTCCCTAACCAGGTCCGGTGGATATGATGGTTGTACCGGGGTTGACATTTCCGGTGAGAATGCTGCATTGCCGTATGTGTTGTCTGTCCGGGATTCATGTCGCTCCTGAATATTAGCTGCTTCCTTTGATGCTCTTTTTCTACAGTGTGACATAACAAAACAATAATTTATAGATAATACATTGGAATGGCGTTACTTGTTCATGTTCATGAGATGTAAAAAACAAAACAAATGAACAACACTCCTGTGAACAGATTACCCCTTGGAACTAAAATGCTCATAACCTTAACACATTTAGCACCATGTTCTCGATGGCATAACATGCCAACGTTTACACATTATAAACATATTATGTGAACAGAAAAAAGGAAGATTTAAGTTTGTAGACCCATCGGGACCATCCGGGACATCATTCCTTACTATCATGTTTGGCTACACAGCTAAATGCACATTAAACAATAGGCGCACGTATTGATCGTTGCTTGGTGCTGTGACGGGCACCGAATTTATGGAAATTGAAAAAAATGGGAACCTGACATGGTGTCATTGAAGAGATCCTAACAACTACTCCACCAAAATAACTATTCTTGTTACAATTTGTCTTCGTGAAAGATGCACTATCACGTGCCATCATGTTTCTTTATCATGGCAATTGTATCCCATTCCGTTTTTTTGTTGTTTTTTTTTTTTTTTTTTGGGGGGTGGTCTACCCTGTATAGGAAGTAAAAGAAAATGTATGAAGATGTAGTGTACCTGTGATGTTCAATTATGAAGAAGACAGCAATAGCGATGATTATCAGGACGACAGTGACAACGGTAGCCGGTATCATGACCGTATTGTGATCTACATGCATTTAACGAGACAAGGGAACATTTGACAATTACAAACAAAATGATATGAACATGGACATGGGCAGGTAAAGGATATAAACAATTACTAATGACGGTTATTGGTTAAATCAAAACTTAATTTTAATTGCAAAGTATTTGTTAACGATATGAATAAATCAATGAATGGATACTTGATACTTGATAAGGTAATCCCTTAAAGCAGCTGCAAAGCTATTCTGGAATGAATAGTGAATGAATTAATAAATAAATAATAAATGAATAAATAAATCAATCAATAAATCAATCACAAAAAAGATTAAATAATGAATCAAGTAATTATTCAAATTATTTAATAAATGGATAGAAGAATGACAAAATATTTTACCTAAACATCATAAATAAGCAATTATAAATCAACATTTTCTTGGTATAATGTTATCAACAGAACACAATTATAAGAACATTACGTAACGGTCAAAGACATGTTTGAACTACCTCAGTATAGGCACATCATTGTATGGGATCACTCAAACTAGTATTTACAACAAAAAATCTTTGTTGGTGTTGTATCCTTTCGATTAAAACGAACCGTACCGCTTTGTCCATCTACCGATCCAGTCTGGCGTGTTGTTCCTGTAGACATGGTGGATAATTTCGTATTCGAAGTTGAAGACCGCGATGAAATCGAAGTTGAGGAAGAAGGTCGTGATGATGTCGTTTTTGAAGTAGTAAACCGTGAGATAGTCGAAGTCGAAGTTGAAGGCGGCGAGGTTGTGGTAGTCGAAGTTGTAGGCCGCGAGGTTGTTGAAGTCGAAGTTGAAGGCCGCGAGGTTGTCAAAGTCGAAGTTGAAGGCTGAGATGTTGTCGATGTTGGTGAGAAGCTTTCAGTTGGTTGGGTGGTTTTCATTTGTGTCGTAGACATGGGCGTAGTTGGCGGTGCTGTGAGTATCAATGATATAAAATAACAAATTAGTATGCCTAATTCGATCCAAAAGATTATCATAATGCATGGTATGTCACGAGGAAATGCTAAAATGTAGTAAAACGAGTCATTGGTAAAATTTTGAATAAAAAACGTTGAAGAATTAGGAACATGAAGACAGTTATGACCGGTTTGTCCGAAATGGAAGGAATGACCGTAATTGCGCCCTCTCATATTTGACATTGACGTCTGTTCGTACAGATATCCCTTTGAAAAGAGTTGTCACATATCACCGGATATCGTACACGGATGCAGGAAGGATATAACATTTGCGATATCAAATTAAACGTTCCGCCTTCTAGAACAACTTAAGCCTAGTGCCCACTTAACGATCTGGGCCTAGCGATCTAGAGCGATATTGCCCGAATAGGAGCGATCCCGTGAGATCTGTGGTTAAGTCGCCAAGTGGGCACTAGTCCAGATTCAGGACGTAATGTGTGAACACACACCCACACACCATACTACAAGCTCAATAACGCGCGCTCCGATCCTCAGACCTCAATATTAATTAAGTATGACATACGCCATCTATCGGCTGAGCTGTGCTATACTACAGTATTAAATAGTGCTAATTAGTAGGCCGTCCGGGCAGCGGACTAAGTGGGCACCAATGGCCGCACCAAATCGCTGTAACTCGCGTCCGCAAGGGTGGTGTCGGTTGCGGTCGCCGGGGTTTTGACATGTTCAAAAATCTGGCGACCAGGTCGGTCTCGATCGCATTCGCGGCGATCTTGTGCGATCTGGTGCGATCTGGTGCGGCCATTGGTGCCCACTTTGCGACTTAACACAGATCTCAGGGGATCGCTCCTATTCGGACAAGATCGCATAGGGCTAGCGACCTTGGAATCATCAGTTCGCAGTGAGTCAGCCTAATTCCATTGTGTACGCGATTTTTTCAATTTGGCCTCCTTGGGGTCATAGCTTGGCCCCTATTTCCACCCATTGTCGAGGAATACAATAACGAGGAATTCACGCTTTTTTTATTCTGAATTTGTTGGCGAGGCATGGCTAGCCGTTTGAACATTTATTTCCTTTTCTTGATATCAAGAGTTACCAACAGCAAATCATTTATTGATATAAACAATTCAAGAAAAATATCAAGAAAATAATTCTTGATTCTTGCAGGGCGCCTTTGTAGAGCAGTTTCGCATAACTGAACATTGAATTCTTGATATCAAGAAACCATTTTCTGTTGCTAACCAATGATAATTCCATTGGTGCCCACTTTGCGACTTAACCACAGATCTCAGGGGATCGCTCCTATTCGGGCAAGATCGCTAGGCGCAGATCGCAAAGTGGGCACTGGGTTTATTAAAAAAACTCGCAAAGCGCGTTATGATGTCAAGACAAGCAAGAGCGAACAATACCTGGTTGTAATTCTCAACCATGCACGCATGCGTGGAAATAGGGACAATAGGAAGTCGCCGTGAGATCGCATAGTGGGCACCGAAAAGATCGCGTACGCAATGAGATCGGGCTGACTCGCGGCGAACTGGTGCGATTCACACCGAACCGAGATCGCTAGCAACTCGGGCTAGATCGCAAGCGCAGATCGCCTAATGGGCACTGGGCTTTACATCACATTACAAAGAACGCATTCGGCGAACATGAAACGCATACGAACGGATTGAAAATTTGGCTCTCCGCGGTCGGGAGTCCGTTAATGGTATTTTGATTTTTTGATTTGATTCATTTATTATCCGGTGATATGTGACAAAGGCTCAAAGGGAAACGAAACGCTGTGATTGTCGCTTAATGTTACTGATATAGGTGCACATTTCCTGTCATTTGTAGTCGTATACTTCCTCTTGATAATAGTGGAAATAATTTAAAAAAATGATAAACCACTATAATCTGTTTTGACTGACCACATCGTCCACATCGTCCACGGAATATACCTGCAAGTTCTTCCTCCGTTTCAAACAAACGATCGTAAATTTCTTATTTCTCGACCAATTTCACTCAACCTTTTACATAGTATTCCTCCAATATTCAGCTTGTCATTGGGAAAACAAAAATTACTCACGGTTTCCTTGTAATTGCCCCCATGTTAAATTAATAAGATTAATAAAATGGTAATTTGAAATGGAGCTATAAACAAATGCAGATAGGTTATAGAGTAAGATCTGGTAGATCGTTTAAATTTAAATATATAATATATTTGTATGACTATAACAGATTGAACAATAAGTCAATATAACCTCAATCAAGTTTGCAATGTGTATGAAAAGTTTGAAATTTTGTATGTTAGCTATACCAAATCTCAAATCCCTTGATTTAAAAAAAATGCAAATGGCTACCAATATTGTTTTTACTTTCTAATAACCCACATTGTAAAGATTGGCTACCCAAACAAAAAAATGTAAATATTTATCTAAGATATATTATACCAAAGTTCAATCAATAAAAAGGTAAAACAAATAGATTTAGAAATAGTGCTATACCATATCTCATTGATCTTTCAAACTGCCAATGCAAATGTTTACTTCCTATTTATATGTACCTTTCATTAAATTGAACCACAGTAATAGTTATGCATGCATTTTCTTTAAAAATGTGTTATTTATGCGAAAATGTGCAAAGTTTGTAAAAGCTTATACCTCTGTTTTGGCTATATATTTGGTCTAGCCTACTTATACCTCATGTGAATTTGATTAATTTGATCATGAATGATATAATTTGTATTTAAATGTATTCATGTCAATGTAAACGTAAACATTTCAGCATTTGGGCTGCCGTTGTATGTATTTTGCAATGTTTGTAACATTTGAATATTTTTTACTGAAATAAACCATTATTGAATTGAATTGAAAAAGAACTTGACTGTTATTATCCATTATCCTGTATAACAAATCATTTAGGTAAACCCCATTTTCTTATTATGGGAAATATGCACAAGTCTAACCTGATGTTGTTGTACTTGTCGGAAATATTTGATAAACTTTAATATCATCCACTCGTATGTCTGGTGTGTTGCGTCTGTAGTAATGCACTGCCGTAAGAGATATCTGGATAGATCGGTAGTAATTATAATTATAATAACAAAAATAATAACAAAAATAATTATAATTATGATAATAATAGTAATAATAATAATAATATGATTAATAATAATAATAACAATATTAATGATGATAATAATACTAATAATACTCATAATAATGATAATAATAATAATAATAATAATAATAATAAATAATAATAATAATAATCATTATTATAATACATGTAATACATGATATAATATGGTTTATAATTCGTATATAATAGTTTAGCATATTATTATTATTATTATTATCATTGTCCTCTTTCTAACAGTCAGAATTTTAAGACTGGTATAATTTCCATAAACCAAGCAATTCAGCAAATTGCCTAAGACTCCAATTATTTGATGGCTATACATGCACTGCAAAAACGAGGGCGTTAAATTAACACCACTGGTATGTTATATTGGTCTACACCAGGCTGGTGTGGACCAACTTGTCGTCTTTTTTCTTTTCTTTTATTCTTTTTTTGTTGTTCTTACCTTGTTCGTTTTCTTTCATTACATTTTTCTTGATTAATATTGATTAGACACAATTACCCCTGGGAACCAAATGTTTTTACAAGCATTGCTTCTTTTTGGTTCCCCCATATTTCACGTTATGTTAATTACAAACAAATTGTTGATTATGTAATATTGTATTGTATTTTAGTCTTCAATTTATTTATTTAATTGTATTTCGTTTTTTAATGTATTGTTTGTTTGTATAATTACTTGTTCAAAATTTATTTGTGAAATATGGACAAAAATATTTTTTAAAATATAAAAAATCAAATCAACATAGATACCATTGGTGTTAATTTAGCACCGTCGTTTTGGCAGGGTGTGTCCTAGATTGAAGGACTTGTGTAGAATAGGTGCAGTTCCCAGCGACGCTGTCTTGTAAATAAGGATGGCTGAGATCAGTGTCTACATTTTTGCTTTTCAAGTGCCATTCCAGTTTGTTAGGGACAGTTCCTAGTGCGCCAATGACGATTGGTTCGACATTACTGTTCTCCGCTATTTTGATAAGTTCAAGTTCATTTTATTGTCCAAATTACGGAAATTTGTTTTGTTACTTGCATGGCGAAATACAAAATATATATGTATATATATATTTACATCAACAACAACATAATACAGTACATACATCTTGCGTCTATTGATAGATTCTACCAAAATCATCATATGTTCAAACAGGTAATACTTTAGAGGCAGGGCCATCTGGCATTAATAGCACTGAGAACAGTGCAATTAAGGCATTGATAAGGCCAGCATGGAGGAAACAGTTTTATAATGATTAAATTATATATTTCGGTTCTATAAAAATTAACAATCTCGAATAGAGCTTCGGGATAATCAGTTTTAATACCTGCATTGATGAACTGCAACTAACATCGATTTGAACGTTCGTCCAAATATATGATATGCCCATGAACACATGCACGTCAGAGCCGTCTGCGCACACTGAAACCTCCAGTTGACCGTTGGCATCCACCCAGTACCGGAATGACATTCTCCCCTCCCGTGATTGGAAGTCGGGTAAATAACACTTCACTACGTCATTTGCAGGACGTCGGCCCGAAAAGTGTGGATAATAATAGAAGTTTCCTGCAGGAACAAAAAACATACTCATGAAAATGAAACTATTGATGTAATCTTTTCAGCACAAAATTTAGAAGTATTTATTACAAGCACGGGCGTAGCGAGTTACGTAATACCTATTCAACTGGGGGGGGATGTAATCCGATGAATGAATAGCTCATCCCCCCCCCCCCCCCCCCCCCACTTGAATGGGTATCAATGTCATGTCTACGCCCGTGATTACAAGTACATAAGAAATTTTGAGTCTCATAATTTTCGAAACTTTATATTGTTATCCGCTCGCGTATAATGAAATATATTGAGTCGAATTGCTAGATAAATTAATTTAACATTGTCTTTTTTCTATCCCCATCTATCTGCTCATGTAAGTAAAGTAAACCACTTACTTGTTTTGTCCATAAACGGAATATTTCCTAAAACATCCATACAGTAGGCATGTGTCTTTCGTAATATGTAATTATACTTCTCGTATTCGTATTAAATGTATATCACGTTAGTTATTGACTTTTTTTTAAATTTGCATCATACATTGTTGGTTTTACGGCATGCCCAAAACATAATCTACACATTTCGTTCTTGTTACACAAACTTTAACAAATCAAATAACTGCGATCATATCAAACATTGTCAAAAAAAACGCACGGATATATTAATGCGCAGTTTCGCGGGACAATTTTAGGAAAGACGTTCTGATTTGGGGTTGTGGTTTTGGCTAATCTTTTACCATTCCACTATAGCAGAAGACAGGATCTACACCTTTTATAGTTTCAAAGTTATAGTAATTTAGAATCAATGACTTTCTTTAAATCAGTAATTTGGAAGGTTTTCATCATAATTGGTGCTTTCTAAGACCAAAATGGAGATTAAAACAATAATATATTAGCCAGTATAAACAAATACAAATTATAGCTACACTTTAAGAGCTTAAGTCCAAAAGACGCTATATCCACTTTTTCAACTTTCGAGAAAAACAGGTTTCTTTGTCCAACTTTGTACACATGCCTATATTATGAAAAATTAACGTTTCAAATTTGTATTTTTATTTTGAAATTTGTCCTAACATTTGGAATTCTAGCTAGCTCCGTAGTTCATTAATGTATGTATATATCGTTAACTCAATTGGAGTGGAGAGTGGGTTTAGCGCCTTTTGGAACTAAGATTTTCAATGATTATAGGCCTATACATGTATTGCTACTAAGAAGAAGAAAAAAATGTCCAAAAACAATACACATATTATCATGTATATATTGCCCCACCTTTGAAAGTCCACGATATCGACCAGTCACCATTGTCAGCGCCATCCTGATTGATATTGCATGCGTTAAACCCAAAGAAGTCACATTTGAAATCTGAAGTGAGATACAAAGACAATTAATATTACTATAAACTAAATTTGTTGTCATGTGCAATCAGTGATGAGTGGTTGATACAAAATTTGTATTTTTTTTTCACTATGCGTACTGAGTGAACATTTCACGTTAAATGATCGAGTATTGAGTAAAAATGCAAAATGATATTCGCTAATTTATTGAACTGACTTTGAACACAGTATAACTTTCAAGTACGGTAGATAATCAAAACTCAGAACACTTCAATCGTTAGTATCTGTTTAAAGAAAGGGAAAAGTTCGAACAATTAAAACCTGTTCCATGATTCTGTTGGTAATATACGAATACAACAAGGTATGAGAGAGAGAGAGAGGGAGAGAGAACCGCTAAAGTTCTGAGTAAGTTTACCTGGGCTTTGTGGCGACGATGTACCGATGAACCATAGCAAAATGGCAAACGTCAGCAACAAGTTATACATCTTAGATGCCGGAGAACATGAAGATCAGAAAATAACTGCACTAATTAGTTCTAGAAATCAAAATCATGGTAATAATTCCGCCGGCTCGCAACAAATTAAACATGCTAGATGCCGAAGAATATGAAGATCAGAAAAATAACTGCACTAATTAGTTCTAGAAGTCAAAATCATGGTATAGAATTTCCCAGGCTCGCAACAATTTAAACATGTTAGATGCGGAAGAACGTGGAGATAAGAAAAGGAACTGCACTGAGCTATAATAATATAAATCGTAATCATGGTAATATTTCCCCCCTGCGCACACAAAATTTAAAACATGTTAGATGCGGAAGAACGTGAAGATCAGTAAAGAAAATGCACTTAGTTATAAAAACATGATGAATCTTAGAAACTCAGAACATTACGGAAGACATGGAAGGGAAAAAAATGTAAAAAAGGTTTGTATGGTTCTGTTCTACCGTTGCGAATGTAATAGTATACCGATGAGGAAGTGGTGAACTAAAATTATGATTTATTTGTTTTAACCAAGTGTACAGAGCCTTGAATAGTGACGTCTCCAAGTGATTTGTCGTCTAAAATTAGAGAATACATTTTCTTTAGATAACTACCACACTGTTATTTGGCTTTAAAGATAAATTATTTCCCCATTATTTCACTACTGACGTCAAAATGTCACAAGCACACGAGCACTTGAAGGGGAATCGGTTTCATATTTATATTAGACGCCAGTGTTTGATGTACTTTCACAACAATGCGCACACACTTAAAAACACCCACCCACACACACACACACACACACACACGCACACACACACACACACACACACACACACACGCACACGCACGCACACACACACACATACAATTTCAAAAAAAGTTTTTAAATAGTTGTTGATGATATCTCTATATTTAATCATTATTTTAACAAAACATCACATGCACAATGTTGTATGTGTGTGTATGCATGTGTGCGTGTGTGTGTGTGTGTGTGTGCGCATGTGTGTGTGTGCGTGTGTGTGTGTGTGTGTGTGTGTGTGTGTGTGTGTGTGTGTGTGTGTTTTGGGGGATGGGTAACAACATTCATTTCATTGCACAAATCACCTAGGTAAGCTCCTTTTAAATTCAAGATAATCATGATTCAAGAATCTCCGATGTTTAACTCAAAGACAATACATTATAGATCACCATGCTGTAATACAAGACAGAGAAAGAACAAAATAATGACACACTAGTCTGAGTAATGTCAAAGGCTTCTATATTTTTAAGGAACAGAGAAAGAACGAAAGTTACAGCAGTCAAGCTCTTAAACCCATATATAGTCCTGCTGATCCATTTTTCTATCCGACCTCGATCCGATCAAAATGTGGCGAAACAGTCAGTATCTAACACAAGTTCCACCCGTTTTCCATCAGACCAACCCCAAAACGTATGCCCCTAGCATCCTATAGAGTGATAAGGGATAGTTCAGTTTTGGTCAAACTTAATTTTAGTAACCAAAACCTGCACCATTATGTACAAACTAATACTTTTAACTCCACCGTGCTCGAAAAGTATACACAATTACAAACGACTAAGTAAAAACCCGCTTATCAATAAAAAGAGCCGTTACAACTTACATTTTTCATACAAAATTGTGCATGTGATGTTTTGTTTAAAAAATGATTAAATAGAGATATCATCATCAACTATTTAAAAACCTCTTTTGAAATGTTTTGAAAGAAGTGTATAAGCATTTTATGTATTTTTAAAAAAAGTCAAGATATCGCCTGGCCAGACGATATAATTATAAATAAAATATTTTGAAATCAAATTTTACAACTATGAGAGCATTCGAAAGGGAATGATTCTCATTTCACATGTTTGATTCAATGAATTTTCAAATGGGATTAAAAGCCAACCAATTAAGTGTCAAGGGGCATTTTGGGAAGTACCAATACTCAAGTTTGGCTCAATTGATTTCTGCATACCAGGGATCTTGTATTGTCAGAGGCTTCTTCAATATTAAAAGATAATATAGGTTTTCCGCGCGTCCAGAGGGATAGTTGAGTCTTGGTATAGAGGGCACTACACAAAATAACTTTTTGTGAGATAATGAAAAACTGAGTGTCAAATTTGAAAGAGCATACAATTTTAATGACAGAATAAACTTTATTTGAACAAAATCGGTTCAGAAACGACTGAAATATCCATACACATAACCATTTGTAATGATTGTTGGGCCCCACAATAATTCGATAATTTTGAACCAGCCATTACAAAATATTTTTAAATACTTCCTCTTTTCAAAATTTTACAAAAGAGGTTTTTAAATAGTTGTTGATTATCTCTCTATCTAATCACTATTTCACCAAAACATCACTTGCACAATATGAATATTTTATTTTAGATGGTTGAAACCGAGTTTTAGAGAGCGCCCTCTTAACGGCTCCTTTTCAATGATAACAGGCTGCTTTTTACTTAGTCGTTTGTAAATTTGTATTTCTTTCGAGCATGGTGGAGTTATAACTATTAGTTTGTAATGTACTTTTGTAATGGCGCAGGTTTTGGTCACTAAAATTCAGTTTGACCAAACACTTAAACACTTTTTCATTCAATTTTATAAATGTGTGCTTCATTTTCGTCCCGAGAAGCCGAGAATGTGGCAATGCCAACTTCAATTTCGTCTATTGTGGAGCAATTTCACAAAAACCCATTTTAATTTAGTAATTTGTCATACATTATTGTCCAGTACAATTACACGTCAGTCATAGATGTGTTCAGCAGCTGCGACCAACGAATCTGAATTGTAATCGACGAAAATGCGTGACGAACGACTACTAAATTTAATGGACTTTTTGTGAAATTGGTCGACAATAGACGAAATTGAAGTTGGCATTGGCACATTCTCGGCTTATCGGGACGAAATTGAAGTAAAAAATTATAAAATTGAATGAATATGTGTTAAAATGGACGGGAAAACCTATAATATATGATACATGTATATATACTCCGCACAAAAAGAAACAGGACACTTATTTAAGACAACATATCTCATATTTTGTAACGATAAAATATATGTTATTGTATATCAAATTAAAGATAAAATTACCCTCTTCGATATTAGCATAGAATCCAGGAGAAATCATTCATGCATGACTTGTCATGGTCAATTAACCACCGCATGGTCTCGTTTTCAAAAATAGCAAAAATGGAACATCCATTCAACCATTTAAATGTTGACAAGCATTATATAAACGCTATATTATTCATGACATGGCATAATTATTTCATTACAAATGTGATCTTTTTTTTAGTTTCATCTCAATAGAAAAAGTGTAAATGAAGACAAATTGTGAACGTTGTAGGTTTTATTTTCATCCAAAGGTAACAAAATGGGGAATTCCATGGCTAAGGTTTATTCGTCGAAACTACAGTTTGTGCGGGAGTTTGTGCCCTTATTTCAGCATGAAACTTGGTATAAATTCTTCTCAAGAATTCTACCGTAGTCCAAAGATCTTCAAAATCTGATGTCACCCTTGGTCAACCATTTGGGTAGTCTCTAACATGTCACTTCTCTAGGTAACTATGGTTGAAATTGCAAGGGACACATGAAACAGACAAGCTTTATGCCTCAAAAACAGACCAATATGTTGATGTTCTCATAACTTGGCCCTGTTTTATTGGAAAATGTGTATTTTTGGAGTTTGTTTATGACAATAAGGTTGAATGGTGTCCGAAAAAGACTTGCTCCGCACATCTTGTTTCAAGCAAGACGCTTACTCATTGCAGTCGAATGGTGCGGCCATCCATTGTTTTTGCTATTTTTGAAAACAGACCTTGCTATTGTTAACTGATCATGGCAGTTCATGCATGAACGATTACACCTTTAATTTATATTCTGCCTGTAGAGGACTAAATGTCCTTTAATTTGATATATGATAATGATCATAATGTACACTCTGTCGTACATAAATATTAAATATTTCAACTTAAACAAGTGTCCTGTTTCTTTTTGTGCGGAGGATATATCATTATTTCAATTTTTATTTATTTATTTATTTATTTATTTGTTTTATTTATTTTATACTGCAGGGTACGCCTGTTCAGTTATGCAAAACTGCTTTACAAAGGCGCCCTGCAATTTAACTGGCATGTTGAAAAACAAAATATATAAACATATATTTACAATACATTATACAAATTCAAAACAAACATAAATGATGTGACATACAGCGTGGAAAAGTTTATTGACCTACAAATGCAAAACAAACTGGGAACAATAGTTCATCGCACTTTATCATGGTAAACAAACGTGTATCACCAAGGAGGTATATCTCCTTGGTTTTACGCAGGTTAAATCGCAACTATCACGAATTGGTTTTTGCAAATGAACCCTTCAAACTACAATTATTGAAATGATGAACAGAAAATCAAATGCTATACTTTGATTCCGTTTTGTGTCAGCTGTCTTGGAATCAACAACTAACAATTTTATTATGAACATTTTAATCAACCTGAGAATCATTTTCGAACCAATACAAATCAGCACCGTTGCCTTTCACATTCCTTCAATCCCGAATTGAATTTTGTATATACCGTATAATTATTATCTTATTCTATTATACCAGTTCTGTCTAATATTTTCTAACCAAACAGTTACCCGCCGGATCTCAGTCTTCTCTGATTTCTCAGATTTCTCTGTCATATGTGACTGGGTAATTATAAGTCCTAATTCCTTATAACATCAAAAGCCTATTATAATATACAGGGGTGTCGATCCGTTTTTGAGATTGGGGGGGCGAAATTTGAAAAATTTTCCAGAGTGACCACTGAGAGAGCTAAAAGCCCCACATTGGCATGCCCGGAAGTTTTATTAAGCGCTCATTGAAAGTGTCTTGATGGCTCGAAGACCTGACTTTGGGGGGCACCCACATTTGGGGACAATAATGGGGGTCCAGGGGGCGGAGCCCCCGGAAGCTTTTAGATTTCAGACATTTGCTCCTAGCATGGGTGTTAAAATTGTATAAAATAGTGAACCTACTCATAACGTATTTTTAAAGGGCATAGCGAGGAAAAGACTGAGCCTTGCATGAGATGGATCCACGTGATCATGTATACTACGGAGCCATCGATATAGTCTAGGGCATTTGGGCTCCCATGAAACTATATAAGCAGGAGCGTCAACAATTTCTCAAAAGTGTAGGGGAGACATTGCGAGGAAGCGAAGCGACCGAGCGGGGGAGGGTGTGGGAGGGGGTGTCCCCCTCCCACAGTAGGGAGCTTTTGTATTTTTGGGCGTGAAATTGTGCGATTTGGTGCACACCTGAGACAGAAATTTCACGTAATATGAAGTATATAGGTATGGAACCAAACATACATAATGACAAAGGGAGGGGGACAATCTGCTCCTTTTTCAAATGTGGGGGGACATGATATTCCAATTTGATTTGCGTTCAGCGCATATGTACCGAGATTATTTTATTTTCTGTGACGGTGTGCTATCTATAGATGAGGGTTTAATAAACTTCGTTTGAGGTGTGCGTTTGAGAAATTACGCTGCGCAACACATTTCAAAAGGTGAGTTCCCGCAACCCAAATGAAACTTGCAATATGAGAAACTGTATGCGCGCAAAGCGCGCGGCAAAAAAGAGATTTACAGTCCTTTTCAAACTAAAAAACGGCTATTTTGAAGATTAATTATTGATAAATGTGTCTTTCCCCTCTTTGGCATTATATCACTCGATTTTTTTCTTCCTCATTTTCGGAATTATTGGGGGGGCGAAATGATATGTTCGCCCCCCCAATATTTTCATTGGGGGGGCGACCGCCCCCCCTGCCCCCCCAGGATCGACACCCCTGATAATATAGTTTTTTAAAAGAAGTTTGCAGAATACCGCCAACCGCCCAGCTGACGTGGATGGTGACATACAGCGTGGAAAAGTTTATTGACCTACAATTGCGAAACACCCGTACAGGGAACAATAATAGGTCATCGCACTTTATCAAGGTAAACAAACGTGTACATGCAGTATACGATTACTGCTATGCTACGTGGTCGTAGACTTGTTGCTGCTAAAAATCCATATTCCGGATTCATTTAATGATATGATGACGACAGTAAATTACGTTAGCTTCTCATTCTATGCAATAAGTTAATGGTAAGCATATCATGATTTAGGCTTATTCTAACACTGTTCTCTCCTGTTTAGTTTACAACGACGGTTGCCGTTTAGTCAATGGTAAGTCCCATACGTTGAAAAATATGTAAGAAAATTAATTTGCACTGAACTTGTAATGTATTGACTATAAACTATAAAGTGAATAGTGTCCTCCAACATTGTTAAATACTACTTTGTAATCATATGCTATGATATAATAATGGTCCCTAAATAGCAAAAGAGTGATCTAATTCTGTAAGTGTAACATTTTAATTGCAATAATTTAGATTTGTGTAAACGGTGCAGTAAATATTATGTCTGAACTCTGATGAATATACTAGTACTAGAAAGAAGAACTGAGAAAAGTAATCTAACTTGTCTTTTTATAAGTTAATTGAATCTTGTTTTTCTGTTATAAATCAATTACCCTGTAACCTGTGTTATTTTGTTTTTCTTTGACTTTGTAGGATAGATTTCTATGACATTCCCGATTCAGTGCCTTCACAAACTGCTGTCAACGTCAATGTATTCATGATGGAGGTTGAATCTTGGTCGTGCAAGGATGTCTCCAAGTGGTTGACCAAGAATGGTTTTGGTCAGTACAGCCACCTTCTGTGCAACACCCACAAGATAGACGGACCTGTCCTGCTGGAGCTGACAGAGGGCGACCTTCGTGATCCGCCCGTATCCATAGCGACGCTTGGTGACGTCAAGCGTCTCGTCCGCCAGATCAAAACCCTGCGAAGCACCTATTGGAGCGGACAAGACAATGGCAGTGCCGCTCCCATTTCAAATGGATTTCTGAAGAGTGAAGCTGCAGGATCCAGAGTTGCAGCCGGTGGCCATGCAAGTTTCCCACGGCAAGATGTCCCAGACTCGCCGAAGAATCACCTCGCGCCTCGATTGGAGCCCGAGGTCTTCAAAACGGCCCTTAGTTTTATCTACGTGTTTGCTGTTTTCTTGCTGACGGCGTTCGTGATGACTATCGTGCATGATCGCGTGCCGGACATGGACCGCTACCCGCCGCTTCCAGATATCGTCCTGGACAGCATCCCATACATTCCGTGGGCCTTCAAGGCGTGTGAGGTGTGCGGTGTGGTTCTGGTGATTCTACTCTTCCTTGTTCTGCTGCTTCATAAACACAGGTTTGTTCCTTTGAACTTGATATCATAGAAATAACATAGCCATTAATTATAAATACTGGATCTGCAGAAATGTTGTGTGTTGGGGGGGGGGGGGGGGGGGGGGGGCAGGTGTAGACCCTTTGCCATATCGTGTGATATGGACTCATAGCCAATGTACATTAGGCATTACGGCAAAAAAAAAAAAACCTTAATATGTGAAATACCCATCACTACGATATACCATACTCACGTAATATGATGCAACAAAAGATGGAAGCATTGAAATCAAGTCTTTTATCACATGAAACAGTCCAAAAAGTGTTTTTTCCTGTCGAAATGAAGTCCATAAAATCCACTGAAATTCCCGTGTGTATGTAATACACGAGTTGACTATCGGAAACTCAATTTTTGATGTCGTACGCAGATGGCGCTATATATTTTCACGTATCGATAATTCGTGGTGGCGATAAAAAAAAAAAAAATTGAGTTTCTAAATTTTGGAGACCTCGACTAGTCTCGATAATCAATGAGTTTTATATTTATTTTGCATTGCCTTTCTCAATACGCCATGGGGTCATTCCATGTCAAATCACCCAAAAAAAGTGAAAATTTTCATCGTACCCCCTTCAAATTTGCTAATATTTGGTATGTATGATATTTCAACCTTTCAAAGCGCAAAGATTTAAGTTTTAGCCCAATCCGCCCAACGGTTTTGGCGCTATGGTCGATTCTTCGGGGGTAGTTTTGTCAAAAATGGGCATGGGCACTGTTTTTCAAATCGCCATTGTCCGTTAACCGTTGGGTCAATTTATTTTTTAATGGTGTCATTGGACTGGGGATGTTATATGCAATCCATTTATGCCATTTGTTTTCATGCATGAGCGAGTTTGGAAACGATAACCTTTGACCTTAGGCTTCGACCTTCCGTTTCACCTCGTGGATCAAATAATCTTGAGAATTTTGTTGGCTTAAATCTTGGCTTGATATAATATCTACAACATATGAAAGAATTGGAGATGTATTATTTCTTGTTTTTTCTACAGCCTTGTTTTAAGTTTGCAAATTTCATGTAAAATTGAATTATTTTAGACCTACACCCATGTCCAAGAATTCTATAGGGGTGTATTGTATGAAAAAGACCTTTTCAAAGTCAGGATTACAGCCTATTCACACTCTGGCTCACCACTGTTAAATAGACCTGCTAATCCTCATACAATAGCAATCCAGACAAATGACATTCTAATGATACCACATGTTTCCAACCTGACAATGGCCCTGTTGCAGAAAGAGATAAATCAATTGTGAGTCAGATCAAATGTTCTAAATGCACACATCTGATTGGTTGAAATGCAGAAAATGTCTCTCGCTGAAACAGGGCCTAGGTGGAGATCTTTTCTTGAATAAAGTCTTTCAAGTTCAAGTTCAAATTGCAAACTTGTACATCAATTATGAAAGCAAATATCTACAGGTATCCCTTTTCAATGAATTTAATGTTTCTATGCATCAGAAATTCATGCAATATTAACATGATTTGCAATCTGTACAAATTCAAACCTGATTCTTTCCAACTATACCAAACACAAACAGTAACTACCCTCTAGACAACTGCTCATAATTTTATAACCAATGATTGTTTAAGATTTGATCTTACCACAATATTTCTTCAGTTGTTTCGTATACACTATGTGTGAAAATCAGAGATACTTATCTCTTCATGCTATGAAAGAGCTTAGATTAAAGACAAATGACCTAATTTCAAAAGTCACAAGAACTTGCGCATGCCTGTCCATTTCTGTGAATCATCACATTTGCATTATTTATGGTTTGTGAAATTTCAAATTGCACTGTTTTTTTATTGCAATTAATGCATTTAAAAACAAGTGCCATTAAAAATCAAAATGAGTGGCATATCAAACAGCATTGTTTTTGTGTTTGGTTTAGTTGGAAATAATCAGGGTTGAATGTTTACAATTGCAAATCATGTTACTATTGCATGAATTTCTGTTGCATAGAAACATTAAATTAATTGAAAAGCAGGGATACCTGTAGATATTTGCTTTCATAATTGATGTACAAGTTTGCAATAATTTGAACTTCAAAGATTTTATTCAAGAAAACATCTCCACCTAGGCCCTGTTTCAGAGAGAGACATTTTCTGCATTTCAACGAATCAGATTTGTGCATTTAGAACATTTGATCTGACTCACAATTGATTTATCTCTTTCTGCAACAGGGCCATTGTCAGGTTGGAAACATGTGGTATCATTAGAATGTCATTTGTCTGTATTGCTATTGTATGGGGATTAGCAGGTCTATTTAACAGTGGTGAGCCAGAGTTTGAATAGGCTCTAATCCTGACTTTGAAAAGGTCTTTTTCATACAATACACCCCTATAGAATTCTTGGACATGGGTGTAGGTCTAAAATAATTCAATTTTACATGAGATTTGCAAAGTTAAAACAAGGCTGTAGAAAAAACAAGAAATAATACATCTCCAATTCTTTCATATGTTGTAGATATTATATCAAGCCAAGATTTAAGCCAAAAAAATTCTCAAAATTATTTGATCCACGAGGTAAAACGGAAGGTTGAAGCCTAAGGTCAAAGGTTATCGTATCCAAACTCGCTCATGCATGAAAACAAATGGCATAAATGGATTGCATTTAACATCTCCAGTCCAATGACACCATTAAAAAATAAATTGACCCAACGGTTAACGGACAATGGCGATTTGAAAAACGGTGCCCACGCCCATTTTTGACAAAACTACCCCCAAAGAATCGCCCATAGCGCCAAAACCGTTGGGCGGATTGGGATAAAACTTAAATATTTGTGCTTTGAAAGGTTGAAATATCATACATACCAAATATGAACAAATTTGAAGGGGGTACGATGAAATCCATTGGGTGATTTGACATGGAATGACCCCATGCCTAAATACCTTGTAATGTCATGATCGGTAACAGGGTGCCACACCTATCTTTATTCAGGACGAAGACAATTTGGGCAAGTATTTTCTCGGTTTGATTACCGAGATGAGACATGAATAATGGGCTTCATGGATTTGGTAAATTGATTGCGGCTTGAACGAAAACTAACGTGGTGTAATCGGAGTAGAACCGATATCGGTATTGAATGCGTGTATTATATCGCGAAGACGTTGTTTACATTGCCATTCTACAGGTCGGTGTGTTGGAAATACTCAGTAGACGAAGAGAAGGTGAGCATAAAGTTAGTTTTTTCTGTTATTTACAAATAATGAAGGGACCTAAAACATGGTCTAAATTTGCTATTGCAGTGTATACACAAGACTGTGTGAGAATGCGGGGCGAAACAATCGGTATTAAATATCAAATTTGGATGTCTTTTAAAAAATGTTCGCAAGTCAAAAAAGACCTATCGGTATTACACAGTAGTAACGCAAGGGGCTTACGCAGTAAGCCCCTTGACTTGCAGGGGTGGGGGGGGGGGGGGAGGGGGTGAAGGGATAGATCATCACCCCTCCCCTGTAACAAAAGAAACTGCTCACAGATCTATGCCAGTGATTCAGATTTTTTAGCCTTGATTTTTTTAATTGATCATATTTCATTTTCCTGTTCAGTCTGGGTTTTGTTTGGTATAAGTCACCCTATTCAACAAGCAAGAAAACAAATTTCATAAGATATAACTCTCCTAATATCAGGGGCTTTCATTATCTCTACTTTTCCTCTTCCAGTTATCTAGAGTGGAATTTTGCTTTTACATCAACTTCACAAACAGAACTTTCTTTGAATATAAACAAGTCTTGCAATTTAGCAATGGCTAGTTTTAATAAATGTTCAATAGCTTTATTTGTTGTCACGATCTCATATACCGTAAACCGGGGTGACTTTGGCCCCCGGGGTGACTTTTGCCACCCTGTGAGAAAAATGTATTTTCATTGAGGCTCTCTTACTTGAACAAATTTCTGAAAATATTTTTACATATTCTTATAGGCTAATGTACGAACATTATAAACATTCATAACGTTCTTTTATAACGGCTTACCCTCTGTGCTTTTGTTGTTGTTTTTTGTATGAAAAATAAAGCGCATGATTGATATGGTGGTCAAACTTTTGAGCCTCTACAGAAAACGGAAAATGGAGAATCAAGCAAATATGTCAGGTAACGTACACTAAGGGTGTACCAAACTGACAATGCACTAATTTCATCAACCCTCCCTCTGATTTTTTCAAAATGGCCGTGGCAAAAGTCACCCCGGGCTATTTGCTGCAAGCTCGGGGTGACTTTGGCCAGAGTAGAATTATTATGTTTTTGGTTACAGAGTTGTAAATAGGAGACAAAATGTAATGTAATTATTAGTTTATATTCAGTGCATATCAAGCAAGCTCTAAAAATCGCATCTAGGCTATTGCGCCTTCAAATGTCACACAAAAAATGAAAAGGCAATAATGTGGTTAAGTCTCATATTTCAGATTTTTATGAATTGTGCATTATGAATGCAGTGTGATCAGAAATATCATTTACTTTGGCCTTATGATCAATTAGATTATGTTCAAGAACTATTTTCAGTTTTATTTTTATTTATAATTATTTACAGGAATAACGGTGTACATTGAACCAAAATACAGGAGTGTTAGTCATCTTGTGGCGAAGAACATTTTGAGACAAACTGCTAAGATGTGAATCTAGCATTCTTAGAACTAAATCTCCATGAAAATTTCAGTAATGTTCACTGATAGAGCTAGTAACATAAGATTAAGTTATTTGAACTGTTATCAGACTTGAGACAGGGGAAGGCAATGTACATTTTGAAGATTTGGAAAATTGTGCATTATCCTATTGTAATATCATTTTTTTACTAAAATCATGTATTTTAAAAAGTATTTTTAAGTAAAACAATAGGAGAAAGAGGTTCAGTGTATTGTCAAAGAACATTAGTAAAGACAAATATTGAAAGTGTTGTATTAAAAACAACAAAATGTGTGCCGGCAAAAGTCACCCCGACACCCGGGGTGACTTTTGGCAGTCTTCAACCAACAAAATAAAGAAAAATAAAAATCAAGAAGTGAAGAATATATATGCAGTAGATAGACCTTTATTAGTACACCCTTATTATGGAAGAAATTTTTGAAAAAAAATAATTATGAAAAAATTATTCAAGAATATATTCAAAAAGTGGCAAAAGTCACCCCGGTTTACGGTATGTATTTGTTATCTTGACTTTCCGTTAATGCCCACAATCTCATGTCTCAATTATTAGTTCATTTATTGATATTACAAAAATGAGATTTTGAAAGTATAGCAAATTAATTAACAACAAGAATTATAACTTTTTAAGTAAATATTTATGATTTTTATAAGTAATTAACAAAATTCAATTGTGTTTCTTTTTTTTATTCAGGAGTATAGTGCTGAGAAGATTGTTCGCCATTACTGGGACAGTTTTTCTCCTTCGCTGCGTGACCATGTTTGTAACATCGCTGTCAGTGCCAGGGGAACACTTACAGTGTAGCGCAAAGGTAAGCACAGTCAAATCTGCTCTAGCAACCATCTTTCATTAAAGACCACCTGCTTATGGAGTACTGAAGAGTGACATCAACAATATTCATTGACATGGGTAATGGTTTAAAGTGAAACCAGTAAAGTGTCTAACTCCACGAAAATTACTTGGAGCTTCCACATTTCTCTTCTATCGTGTCGTCTGGCTTATGGTAAGAGAAGAATAAAATAGGGTTAGATTTTTTAAATGCCCCTTTAGTATGACGATATCTATCATTGATAATCATTCAGCTCAAGAGCGTTAATGAACGGTCATAAACCTCATACAAGTTATACAGTAATTCGTTGTAAAAGCTGACGCAAGTTTTCACTTTTTTAACCAGGAAAGCAGCACTGTTCTTTTTCAATGAAACTTTCACACATCATTCGGACATATCTTACAATGATTTTGGTATAGGATTGAAGTCTCAAATGTAATTTGGGGGCAATATCTGACACTTTACAGATGCTCCTTTAAACTTTAAACCAATGACAGGCAAGCCTAAAATGTTGTGACCTACGGTAGCACTTGCTGAGCTGCAGGTTTGATCTAATGAGATTTGCACATTTATTCATGTTCTACCTTGCATAGTTGATTACAACTTTTTGTTTCATAAAACTTTTGAAATTGTTGTAAGTGTCCAATTGTTGTAACTATTAGGTCAACAGCCAATCAGAATGCAGCATTTCAGTTGTTGCCATGGTAGTTACAATAATTGGATACTTACAACAACTGCAGAAGTTTTTATGTAATGGGGCCCACTTTGTTTGTATTATTCCAGGTAATGGACATTTCATATTTTAAAAATTTGTTTGTTTGTTTCTAGATGTACGGTACAGTGTGGGACAAGTTGAAGCGAGCGGTTGAGATCTGGTCTGGTTTGGGGATGAGCCTGACCGGAGTACACACCTGCGGTGACTACATGTTCAGCGGTCACACCAGTGTCATCACACTTATGAACTTCTTCATCACAGAATGTAAGAATATACGATGTATCTGCAGCTACAGTCAAACCTGTCTTAGCGGCCACCTGTCGTTAAAGACCAACTGCTTACAAAGACCACTAGCCTTGTCTCCCTGGGAAGCATTTTGCATGGAAATGCACCTGCCTATAAAGACTACCTTTTCTGTCTCTCTTGAGTGGTCTTTCTGGACAGGTTTGACTGTATTTATTATCTGCATACTGTTATATTGTATTTTGTCCAATTAACAAGTTAAATAATGACATGTTCAGTGGTCACACTGGTCAGCGTCATCACAGAATGTAAGAAACTAAGTTCTACAGATATGATAGGTTAATTTGAAGCTGTTTGTAAACTTTTTGTAGCGTATAAGGAAGCGCTTTAGAATATTAAAGCAAATAAGGCATCAATCATTAGGCTTTTGTCTTTGCATTTTGTATTTAAAAAATGATGAAGTGTTTGAATTGAGGTTAAGACTTTTGATGTTGAATCTATTAAAAAATGAATATTGGAATTGTTTTTATTTCCACCTTAGATTCCCTGCAGAGGTTGGACAAAGAGATAGAGTTAAGACCTTAATAGCTCTTTGGCATAACTAAGTCTGTGTCTATTTCCATCTTATCTTATTGACTCAGATTCCCCACGGAAGTTCTACTTCCTGCACACCACCTCCTGGGTCATCAACCTCTTTGCCATCTTCTTCATCCTCGCGGCTCACGAGCACTACACCATCGACGTCTTCATCGCCTTCTACATCACCTCCCGCCTCGTCCTCTATTACCACTCGCTTGCAAACAACCGGGCGCTGCAAAAGGGCGGCGATCGGCGAGTCCAGGTATGGTTCCCGATGTTCTCGTTCTTTGAGGCGAACGTTGACGGGATCGTCCCCAACGAGTACGACTGGCCGCTGACGTCGATGACGTCATCTGCAATGTCGAGGATGACCAACTTTAGCAATGGCGTCTCGTCATTCTTTGAGAATGGACAACAACGGCAGCAGCATAGGGGCCATCGCAGGGGTAAGCACAGGAAGAACGGAGCAAAGTCAAGTTAACCTTTGACCAACTTTAGCGACAGCTTCAGCTTCTCATACTTCGAGAACGGACAACAGAAGCAGCATAGGGGTCGTGAACCACAGTGGCAACCCCAGGAAGAATGGGGCAAAGTTGAGTTGACCCTTGAACTCTTTCGTTACAACTACTCAGCGGACGCATCCGAGATTAAGTTCACATGGCAATGCCATGAATCTTTATCCATCATGTGTTGTTACCTTGAGCGTAACATACGTATTAATTTCTAGGGCATTATTATGGCTTGGTGCTGGATGGTGGGTGAGGGACAAAGTGTTCTTGTGGCAATTTTAGATAATCCATGATGCATTCATATATATTTGAGGAAAAATATCTGGGCATCATTAGTACAAATAAATATTTACTTATATTGTTAAAAGTGTTCTTATATTCAGAATATTCCTGTTGTGCGACTGGTTTTACGACTATATTCTTTTCATGGAACCTGAAATCAAAAGTATAATCACCGTACTACTGCATATAAGAATAGTTTTATGTAATTAATGCTGCATTGCAATTATAAATGTTAAATGAAATATTGCATTGGACTTGCTTTATTGAAATTCTATGAAATTCTTTATTTAATCATCATGGTACTATTTATAATACAAATTTTTAACATTTATTTAGAATGTCTGCTTTTACAATTTGTAAAGGATAATTGAATACTGCAATGTACATGTACTTGCCTGTAATAGTATATATAGTTATTTTTAATAATGATTGTAATTTTCTTTTAAGAGATCAGTGCTTTCGAGTATATCTAATTATCTACATGTATCTCTTCTATTTTAAAATTGTTTAGCATAGATATATGTTTTTAATTGAAAGTTGATAATACATGTAGTTCATGCATATCCTAGTCCATATGTGCCAAGATAATTAGGTGCTTTCATAAACTTCCACATTAAATGTTTTGTCTACTTGTCCATTTGGGCAAGTAAAATCACGAATTTTAAAATTGTAATTGCCCAAACAGAAAATTAACTTGCCTGAAAAAAATCCTTTATGTGAAACAAATTTAAGAAATAATAACAATAGTCATAATTGTTCCTTACTAAACGAAAATACATTTAAATGGAACGTATTTATCTTATTAGGGCTCATGCATTTTAGGTTTCAAAGTCTCACATTGTAATTTTAATAGACCTCTTACCCGATAGGAAAAGCAAACTAGACAATTTATGAAATTGAACTTGCCCAACATCAATTATTACTTGCCCTGTTCCCATCATTTGTAATTCATAATTAAGTGAATATTAATTCAGCATTTTAGTTATTTTGGCAATTTTTAAGTAATTGTAGAAATTTGGTGTCCTTTGTTTAGTGAGCACTATGATACTCGCGTGAATAGCGTACTTTAAATAGCTGTTATTATTATTAATATTATTATTATTGTACTTATTATTATTATTCATGACATGTATACTTACGAGCCTTGTTTCTCTCTTTAGTCTTCCTTGACCCACAGCTACTATCCTAATACATTACGTTTTATGATATAATTTACGAAAAAGAGATAATATAATTTTGATGTTATTTTCAAAAAAGGTTTCTGATTGCATAAATGCACATCATCATTCATCTCGTCAAAAATAGAATATTACTCGGTGCTTTATGAATATACATATATAATTATCTTTTACATTTATTGTGTAAGTGCGACATTTCAGGGAATTCTACGTCATCTGTCAATGAGTGCTAAATTAGATTGCTAGAGTCTGCTTAATGCAGTTCTTCCAATAGACACATGTGTATGGCTTAATCCCTCTATTCATCTACAATTAAATAGAAGCGTGGTAACAAGTATAAACAATCAATTAAAGTATTCAACACTTGACAATTGTTTGCACTAACCGAGCATGGTGGCTTAGCGGTTAGAGTGTCTGCCTCATAGACAGGAGGTCCCGGGTTCATACCCTGACCGGGCCATACCAAAGACTTTTAAAATGGTACTTTCTGCCTTCTAGCCAGGCGCTCGGCATTTATAGAATGGAGAAGGGAAAGTTATAATCACACGAGTTACCAGAGGACTGGCCCCCTTCTGTAGCTTTCGCTACATTTAGTAGACGTGTGGCCTAGGGCTAATGAATCGGAGATAGGCGCCGCCTTATATGTGCCAACATTGGCATGGGAAGGACTTTGATTTTGTTTAACTATTGTTTGCATTTAGAAACAAATCAACTAATGCTTGGCGCAGACAGAGCCGACTCGACCCGATCCGACTGGTTTTCAGCCTGATTAGCTCCGAATGCGCTGCCCCAGGACTCCGGTTTTTCCAGTCAAGTGCCAGTCGGAGGTCATTCGAGGCCGATTCAACATGTTGGATTGGCTCCGACTGAGCGAAACTGACTCTAGCCTGACTGAAAACCAGTCTGATCGGGTCGAGTCGGCTCTGTCTGCGCCGGGCTTAATATGCATCTGCCTAGAGTCGACCGTGTCACTCAAGAGGGTAAATCTGTGAAACATTGCACTTACACAAATGTCTGATTACATACAAACAAACCTGTCTTAGTGGCCACCTGTCTATAGCTGCCAACCGAACCTGCCTATAATGAACATCTGTATGTATTTTGAATGTGAAGGTACAGTGGGTGATATTTGTATATTTTTAAGCTGCTAATCATGATGCCAAATTTATGCTTTCAGTACTAAAAAGTTACATACGCTTTCATAAATTGCATAAACCTGTGTCACAGCATGCTTTCATTTGTAAACCAGTGATATCAAATTTCCAATCAGTATTGTTTGAATAAATCTTGAATTCTGGTTGAGTTAAGCTAAATCCCAATAAATCTTATTAAATTTATACCAAATATTATGTACAAATGATATGTGAATAACATACATGTACATGTATGTATGCAATGCTAGAAATTAACATTTTTGTCTTGTGGCCCAATCGGCCAAGTAAAAACAAGATTTGTCAACTTCTAGTGGCCCGAAACCTAAATTTGGTGGCCACAAACAAGGAAAATTATAACAAATTCTGTTACATTTGCTTGCCCGATCGGACCTGTAGAATTTAGGATCAATAAAATTTGGTGGCCCGAAACTAATTTTTAGTGGGCCCGGGCCAGCGGGCCTATGTTAATTTCGAGCACTGATGTATGTGAGACTAAATTGAAAGAAAGTGTGTGATGCTGAAAACAAGTTATGCCGGAATCACAACATACATGAACATTTTACAAATCCTAGTCCCACATATAGTGGTACCCATGTTGTTGGTTGGAGTGCTCATTACTTTTGATCAATTTTCAAATTTAGTGCATAATTATGATAATAATTTAATTTCTGTGTGTGTTAATTTTAATGATAAAGATCTGCAGAAAGTTATTTTGTGCAGGGGGGATGAATGAATAGATCGTCCTCCCTGAATAATAGGTATAATACAAATAATATTAATAATAGTAAATATATTACTCATTGCGGATATAGTATCGAAAATAATATCGCTAGTGATATTTGTTTGTCTCGCAGTGTATGGTCAATTAGGAATCTAAAAGATCACAACGTTTCGTGTGCCGCTGCAACACTTTGTCAAGTGATATAATCTAATGTAAGCAATCGTGTTTTATAGTCTTCTTTGGCTCATGCGAGAGTATAAAACACGTTTGCTTACATTAGATTATATCACTTGACAAAGTGTTGCAGCGGCACACGAAACGTCGTGATCTTTTAGATTCCTAGTTGACCATACATTGCGAGACAAACGAATATCACTAGCGATATTATTTTCGATAATAATATTAATGTTTCATTTTTATAGCGCCTTAGTTATATGATTGTCACTTACAGATCTACGGCAGTTGTTAAGATACAATTAAGTTTTTCAATGCATTTGATTTGAGTATTTGAACACAGAAAACTCTCGTTTCAAAATCAGTATGTGATATTATTGTAATGCTTTTCAGTATTCTCTCATGAGTTTTATTTAAAATGTCCTCCAAGTTGGAACTCTGTGTCTTCAGGATTCACCAAAGGCTTTCATTTATTTCTATATTCTATATTTTATATTTTATATGCACTTTGCTTTTTGTACTCACCATGTGTGCTTTGAATATAATTTATACATTATCTGCATTTGTGTGTGCATATCACAATAACGTATATACAGTATATCAATTTCAGTTCGTAATGATTAATATATATTTTATTATTTTGTTGATAATATTCCTGATCAGTGGAGCCAGATGTAGTCTTGAAACGCAGACTGATTTTGTTTATAGTCTAGTGCAAGACTGGAAGTGGCCTAGATCAGTTAGTAATACCTACAGTCAAACCTGCCTTAGTGGCCACCTGTCTATAGCAGCCAACCTGCCTATAATGGCCAGAACAAATTTTCCCCTGCAGAGAAAAACACTGTTATGGAACCTGTCTATAGTGGTCCCCTATCTACAGTGGCCACTATTCTTGACTCCCTTGGGTGGTCACTATACACAGGTTTTACTGTATTGTCAGGGGGTGGAGATGAATGAATAGATCACCCCCCCCCCTGAACAATACAATAGATATCACTATTTAAACTGCTCTACTCCAGTGAAGACTGGCTATGATAGTACATGGTATTTATTTCATAATGTAATATTTATAATATGAAGCAGATGAGATGGTTATAATACATGTTTATATGAAGTATAAAGGAAGTTTTTGGGTGAACCTGACTGGAATGTCCTTATTACATGATACTAATTATGTATCCTTATATAAAGAAACATATTGAATTGAGATGAAATTTATTGCAGAATGCAGGAATAAAATTAAACATTATAAATAATACCGTTTCAATTTGTTTCAATATATTTGAATGCCTGTTTTGTTTCTTTAACCCATTCCCTTCGAGATTCTGAAATCCCCATAGACTTTGTACATAACCCACCCGGTTCCTGTAAAGAAGGGGTTAACTGACATTACTTTTAAGCACAGAGCTCTTACTTTGTTCAGTAATTTCATGATACAGTCAAACCTGGCTATAAAGACTGCACAAGGGAGACCGAAAGGGTGGCTGGTATATTAATCAAGTGGTCTTTATAGGCAGGTTCATTTACATTACATGCAAACTGCTTTCAAGGGAATCAAAATAAGTGTTCTTAATGGACAGGTGGTCACTTATATAGACCACCTGTCTATAAGACCACTGTTTTTGATTCCCTTGAAAGCAGTATAAATGAACCTGTCTATAAAGTCCACTGTTTGTCTCCCTTGGGTCTTTATAAACGGGTTTGATGTATATTGTGCCTGATGAAACTGATAATCTTGGTCATTGGATATACACACGCATGTCACACTTAATATATATGCACATTCCAGACTCGCCAGGAGAGCATTCAAGCCATGTTAGATGCACACATGCTTTACAAGCAGAAACATACTCCACACCTACAGATTACCCATTTATACACCTGTGTAGACGGCAGCAAATGAGGGGCAGATTGTCCTGCTGAAGGATAGACATTCTGTGTTGGGCGTTAAACCCATGACCTTGGCACTGAACTCTGAAGACCCAAACCAATGTACCCCTGACACTCCTGTTATGGATGTGGTGTGGCAAGATTGGTAGAGCTTTCCGATCATGAGATCCCAAGTTCGAACCCTGCCCACGGCGTTTGTCCTTCAGCAAGACAATTTATCCACTACTGCTGCTCTCTACCCAGGTGTATAAATGGGGACTGGTAGGAGGTGAAAGCCTTTATGTGAACGATCTTCTTGAACCCACTGAGCGCTTGGAAGGAATACTCCCCAGGGAGTGGAGATGGTGCACACAATGTGTGCTGGTTTGTATTGTATCCTATGACCGGGGTAATAATATAATTGTAAAGCGCTTATAGATGATTATCAATTGTGATAGGCGCTATATAAATAGTGTATGTTATGTGGATAGTTTTGAAATGTTCATCGTACATGCACAAAAAAAAAAGGTCATACAAACATGATTTTTAAATACAAAGTTTATTTTCATATCACTGTTGAACTTGGATAAACCAAGTACATACATGTACAAGGTATACACTTTATTGGCAAAAGTAAAATTTATAATACAATTTGTCTATTAGCTTTGAGCTTAGTACACTATACAATAACAATATATTTTAATAAAAGTATCATTACAACAGTTGCAATTCAGGTACATTCAAACACAGATCATAAGGTATTTTTCCATTCTAGCTACAGCACTGTTAAACTAAATGGTTTACAACACATTTCTGCAATTTCAGAACCATGACAAAGATTGCAAACTTGTTGTGGTTCTGAATTTTGTAAATAAAACATGATTACCACGGACAGAAATCTTGCAAACTAGAATCATATAAAGTTGGCTTGCGGTTGCACCATGAAAGGATGGATTGGCGAGTCCTGTCCAAGCCGACTGTATATCTATATCACTATGGAAACCATTACTTACAAACAACATCTAAACTAGTACATGTAGTTAATTTTGGTCTTTACATTTTATCTTCCTTTTCATAGAAGATTGCCCAGCAAAGCATGTACATGTATTTAATCAAGTCAGAAGTAATCTCAAAACACTTTTTGATCATTCTGCAATTATGTGTATACATTTGTCTTAAATGCAATATGTAAAGTATAATTGTAGCTACATGTATGATCTCCCTTTATTTCACTTTATTATAATATAGTAGCTCACAAACATTAGTACACCCATTACCAAAGGCAAGTATTTCATTTCAATTAAACTTTTACATAATTGTATCTAAAACACAATCCTTCTTAATACAAACAACAGCGCAGTAATTATGTGATGTGTGCAGGTACAACAAATGTATTCCTTGTACCAAAGAATTAAAAGCACAAGTTATTTCAGTACCGAATTTCAATAATCTATCACCAATTCCATCAAAAATGATCACAAGCCTCATACAAAAGCATTGAATTACTGTTTACAGAGACCATCCACAGATTTCAAAGTTTTAAGGGGAAAGGTTAACTTTGTGATGATCACTTAAACATAAAAGGGTGACAATATCCATATGGAAAGATACTTTCAATCTCATTTTTAATATGCAGAGACGATTCATGTTTTTATTTTATTTTACAATGAAATGAAAAAAGCATCGTACATACAGAACCACTAACATACCATATGCTTTAATCATTTTGGTCAGTAACTACATTGTACATATAGCTATAAATTTCATGTTATAGTCATCAGTTACATCAGTGAGTTACAGGGAAGCTAAACACTTGCATAAATCCTGTTACTTCTAGTCCCATATTTCCTCTCGGGTTTCACAATAATGAAAATAACCAACGTTGTAACCACTGTTCTCTGCCATTACTACACACAAGAAGGTGCTTTGTGATTTTGCATATGAACACACCCTATAACCACCCCGTGCCTGCAACTGTATTTTCCACTTGTGGAGCTTGTTTGCAGCATACAGAAGAAGACTAAACAAAAGTGGGTTATATAACCACTGACATAGCAGCGAGGCAACAACAGAGAATACATAAACTTCAACACGGACTGTTACAAAACAGGGCAGCTTGCCTCCAGTGGACAGTACAGGCAGAGAAGATTGGTCTGAAAATATAAATGAATTCAATTATGACTGATACCCACGAGGATGTTAATTAATAAACAAGTAGTAATGACATGTTTCATGCTCTTATCAGTCAGTACCAGTAAGTGAAAACACCAGCATTTAGCTTCCTTTAATATTCTCTTGGTTACCTTGGTTACAGATCAACTTGGAATGATTAATCGATGGTGGAAATACCAATAACACAGTCAAATCATTATCATTCAAGGCTTAGATATGAAGAGTTGGCCACAAACTGCAATGAACACTATATTTGCAATTGTAAAGACTGCCATTACATGATACAAAACAACACCATACAAATAATACACTGCTCACCATATATCAAGATATATATATATCAAGTCCAGATTGATTGAACCATATATTTCATCATTTCCATTTTTGATTTCGGTAACTTCAATAGCAAATATCTGAAATTGAGGATAATAGAATAAAATTGGGTATTGCATTTAATGCAACAAGACTATTCATATATTCACAAGGAATATAAATGTACACAGAAATGTGATAGAGAAGTACTCATCTAATTCTACTTCACATTTCATATTAGTCCTTTGATCTTCTCACGAAAAGATGACTAGATATGGGTCCTACTAATTAGCGCGAAGAAGTGCGAAGTACTGCGAACAAGCGCAAAGAAGTGCGAACAAGCTATTTACTGCGAACAAATGTCCCATTCGCATGCACTTGTTCGCAGTAATTCGTAATTGCTGCGCTCAATACTAATTACTGCGAATCACTTGAAGATTTTAAAAAGATTTGCTGTTTAACCTGTTCAGGACTGATTAATTTTGCTATAACATGTAATCTCCATAGACCCTAGCCCAAGTATTTTCAGGAACAGTCCTAAATGGGTTGATAAAGAGATTTTGTCTGTATTTTTATAACAGAAAGATAGCTTCAAACAAATATATATTTTTGTTTGATAAAGAGATCATTATTGAGATTTGTTGTTTGATAAAGATGTTTAGTGGATGCTTTCAATTTTTGAATGCAAGCAACATCAAATTACATTAAGTACATTATAATAACCAAGCAAGAAAATACAGATCATGAAACAATTAAATAATAACCTCAACATATTGCAAACCATATCAATAAAAAAACTTTTGCAAAAGAATAGTACTATCTCCAAATAAATAAATGAAGGAACACACAAGCAAAGAAAAAAAACACAAAGAAAACGAGACCTCAGCTGCACCCAATAATGTTACATTATAATAAATTTGTGAACCTTTTTCACATTAATCTGTGATTTCCCAATAACAACAATTATAACAGGCAATGGGTTAAAGGGTACCAGCACACCAAAATAATATTCTTATAAACAAAAGGTAACATTTTTAGTAGTCCATTCCACCAAAAAGTTCAGAAAAATAATATTTAATTGGTAAACGCATCACCATACTACAACATGTGTTCATGGGTCTGCATATGAAGTCTAGGACGAACGCATCGTCCGTCAATCTATTGTCTCTAAACGTAGGCGTGAATAGAATTGACGCACTCCCAAACGTTTGGCACTAAGGAACCATGAGGTCATAATGGTTCCGTAAGGGGTGGTTATTAATTGCATTGTTTATGAATTACACAGCCCTTTGCAAAGTGTTGGGCATCTATTTGATATCACACAACTGTACCAAAACATATAATTATGTGTTTTCTTTGCCTGGTGGTCCCCTTTAACAGGCACCAATTCTAAAAAGTCACAACACTAAAACAAATGTGTCATAATGAAGTATGGGACAGTCTCTTGCCGTGACTTAATGTTGTATGTATGTGTGTGTGTTTGTGTCTTGGTTTTTGAGTGTTTGTGTCTCGGTTTATGAGTGTGTGTGTGTTTGGTAGTTTCTGTATTTTGTTATTTGTTTATTTGTGATAATATGTTTACTAAAGTGTACTATACACATCCATCTACCCAAGCCTCTACACCAACTTTTTTTTCTCTACTGGCCCATTTGGGCAAGTAAAATAATAAATGTTCAAATCGTACTTGCCCGAACAGAAAGGTTACAATAACAAATAAAGTAGTTAATTTTCTCCTGTAGTTGAACAGAAATTTTAGTTGCCTGATTGGGAAACCAAAATGGACCACTTATTAAATCTCTGCTTGCCTGTTATTATTTGTTTTACTTGCCAAGATCAATTCGGCAAGTGCTAGTGTCAAGCCCTGATGTTCCTTAAAGTGATCCCTGTAAAGTGTCATTTGAGACTTCAATCCTATATCAATATCATTGTAAAATAGAATTGAAAGATTTGTGAAAGTTTGAAAGAAAACGAACACTGTTTACCTAGTGAAAAAAACGAATATTGAGTTCATATTTTATCACCGAATACTGATGGTCTGTTGTAGATTTGTCGCAGTAATAATCATCCGTTTGATCTTGACGATATCCGCACCCGTGTACGTGTATACAGACGGTACGGAATTCATGGAATTTGCGCACGCTAGGCTCAAAGTTCAGTGGGTCGGGAAAATTTCCCACGCGCGCTGGCCGTATGTGTTCAGCGACGTCAAAACCGTTAGCTAACGCTTTTGAAATAATGATTTTCAATGATAATTATCTTCATACTAAAGGGACATTTGAAAAAATCAAACCCTATTTTATTCTTCTCTTACCATAAGCTAAACAACACGGCAGAAGAGAAACGAGGAAGCTCCAAGTATTTTTCGTGGAGTTAGACACTTTACATGGATCACTTTAATATACCACGTGGATGATGATTTGATATAAAAAAATACATTGTAATACATAATACATACAGCAAAACAGAGGCACAGGAGAACTGAAATAGACATTCTGATGGAAGTCAATGTCACTGAATATGTAGGAGGAATAGTAATGTTCTTTGTTTAATAAAGAAGGATATTTTTGCCTATGATAAACCATAACATGGATTAAGCACAGAGTACTAAATGAGTCTACGTCAGTAATTGCAAAAAATGGAATTTTCCATTTACTTAACCCATTCAGGACGGATTGGTTTTGCTATAACATGTATTCTCCATAGACCCTAGCCCGGGGATTTTCGGGACCAGTCCTGAATGGGTTAACAGGATTAAAAATTCAAATATTCTGATCTTTGTTTCCTCGTTTCACGTTTCGTCGTCGAGATGTTCCCACACAAGCGTTTCGACAGCCTGCAAACTCTCGTGGATATGTACATGGGCCTCGTCAAACGATGTGTCGAAGCTGCAAGATGAAAGGTGAAACATATCTGATTATCAACATTGAGCAGATATTGTATTGTATATTGTCATTTCATTTCATTATCGTCAACGGCGTTGTCATCCTCATCATCATCATCCTCATCATGAATTACCATCACCCCTCCACCATCATTATCATAATAAGAATCTCATAACACTCATCATTGTCCCCACTTCTACCGCTGCCGCCGCCACCACTACAACCACCACCACCTCCACCACCACCACTACCATCATCATCTCATAACAATCATCATCATCATCATCATCATCATCATCATCATCATCATCATCATCATCATCATCATCATCAAAACCACTTATTCTACAGTCACAACCACCACCACCCCCACCTCTTCCCCATCCTCCTAATCATCATCATTACCACCACCACTAATACCATCACCCCCCCCCCCCCCCCCCCAATCACCACACTATCATCATAATCATCATCATCAAGACAACTTCTACTATATTACTATCACTATTACCACCACCCCATACACCCCTCCCCCTCTCCTCAACATCATCGTTATCATCATGACAAATCAAACTGTATCTTACTGGTTCTGGGCTTGCATGCTCTGGGTGATGATGGAAGAAGGATCCATAGTTGCCATATCTATTTGATCAGGTGCGATGAGTTGTTGGGTGTCGAAAGAAGGTGGTTGAGCAGTGAGTGGTGACGCAGTAGGGGTCACCAGGCTGGTTGCACGGGATAGTGACCTCTGCGCCTTCTTTTCATCCTCCTTACTCTGTATTGAACGTGATAAAAGAAAATCAACAAATTTGCAATTACGAACTGTTTTTTTTCTTCCCATATCATGCCCCATCTTCTGCATATCCATGATTCTCTTTCCTACTGACAAAAAATATGACAATGTCCATGTAAATTTCAACCGTTGACCTTGACCTTGAAATTGACCTTGACAAAGGAATATCTGACTTTGACAATGACTTTGGAGAGGGTGAGCTGGATCATTTCCCATAGCATGCCCTGTCTACCCTTCTGTAGGACGATGATTCACCTTCCTACTTACTGCATGGGTATTCTCTGTCAGTTTATAACCATGACAAAGTCTGAATGATATTCAACCTTGAAATTGACCTTGAACCTGACCTTGGAGATTGTGCACTGGATAACTTCCCATAGCATGGGAAGTTGATTCTCTTTCCTAATGAAAACAAAATGATTGTATTCTTGTCCTTGCTAAATTCAACCTTGACTTTAAACCTTGACACTGACCTTGGAGATGATATGCTGGATGACCTCCCATAGCATGACCTTGACAACTAGATTTGACCTTTACACTGACCTGGAGATGGTGCGGTGCGTTGGATAACCTGCCATTACTTCCCCGTCTCTCCTTGGACATTGTTGACATTAACCTTGATATTGACCTTGACAATAATATTTGACCTTGACACCGACCTTGGAGATGGTGCGCTGGATAACTTCCCACAGCATGACCTGTCTCTCCTTCTGCAGTTCCATGATTCTCCTTCCTACTGCTCGGGTGTTATCGTCGCAGCGCTGGATCCTTGTTAGGAGCCCTTCCACTGCTTGGCAACAGCTCTGCACCTCTCTGCAGGGGGAAATACAACAACAAATAATAATTAATCCATCCATCAAATCATTCATTTGTTTTTTCAAGACTTTGTTCATTCATTCATCCATCCCTTCATCCGTCCGTCTGTTTGATCATTTGTTCATCCATCCATCCATCCATCCATCCATCCATCCATCCATCCATCCATCCATCCATCCATCCATCCATCCATCCATCCATCCATCCATTCATTCATTCATTCATGTATGTCTCCATCTGATCTCAGAAAACATGTAAGTACATGTAATTCACAAAAAATAAAGACTATGACAACGATGTAATAAGCACAAAATATACCACTCAAAACACAACACTTAGCAAGAAAAAGAAAAAAAGCAATGACACACACACAAAACAAAAAACAGACAAATTTGGGCATGGTAATTAATAGGCACTACAGCTTAAAAACTTGGAACTTCAACTTACTTGAGTTGTGTGAATATGTCACGGTTGTGAGAAAAAAACTTGTCATGTGTCCATTTGAACTGATCATACATTTCAAAAATTATTTTTGGGGTGTTTTTCAAAACTGTTATTTAGCTTTAAAACTTGGATTTATTTGTGTTGTGTGAATAAGTCATGGTTGAGTCCACTCATACAGAGATCACAATACTGTACTATGTGCTCTGCATTGCATTGACAATGCATGGGTGCCGGTAGTGGAAGGATCGTCACCCATGCATTAAGTATTCACGGTTTGCTACAACGATATTTTGTGTCTAGCATGTACATTGTCATACCATAGTATGACCCTTCACAATGTGGACGTGGTTGAGTCAAGAACTTGTGATGAGATTTAGATTTCAACTTGAACTTACTTGAGTTGTGTGAATATGTCCCGGTTGAGAGCCAAGAAATCTTCATGTGCCCGATTGACCTGATCCTGGATAGGTTTGCAGTTTATAGCCTCCCTCCTGTTCACTGAAATATTAAAAAAAAATATTAGTCAATTCAATTTGAACTAAAAATATAGTTCTTATCCATTACATGCGCAATTCAAGTATCCATTATTATTATTATTTTGACATGTGGTGTAGAGCTTTAACAAAAAATGGAAATTTAATCCTGTAATTTGACTGGGCCCCCTTAACGTAAAGTTTTATGATTAATTGTACAATCGTACAATTATGGCATTTCAATTGATCTTTCGATCAATTGATTTGATCACATTAAATATAAATCTTTATGTTACAGGGCCCAGATCTGGAACTCAAGACAGGTAAATGATATTAAAAAAAAAACCTTTCTCATTACTATCGTTTCTAAATTATATTTGATAAAACAGAAATAAAACAAATACAGTCAAACATGTCTATAGCAGCCAACCTGTCTATATTGGTCGCTATTAAAGAGTGATCCCATGCAGAACAAAACAATGTTATAGTCTATAGAGGGCACCTGTCTACAGTGGCCACTTTTCTTATTTCCCTTAGGTTACACAGGTTTGATTGTATGAAATATTAAATTTAAATTCAAACATATGGAGGAAACTGACTAGAAATATTTGTAATGATTGTAAATGAGCAAGAAAAATAGGGTTCGCCGGGAATCGAACCCGAGACCGCTGGATTGCTAGACCGGTGCTCTACCATTGAGCCACAAGACCCTTGAATGGGGGACGTTCCCATGAAACCTTTTTTTTTTATTGCTCGATTAGTCAGAAGCTACATAAACCGGGCTCTAACCCAAGGATAATTAAATAAACTTTTCTCGAGAAAGTGCGCGGGATCACACAAAGTGATATTAAATTTGATAAAAATGAATTCTACTACTCACCTTTGTTCTCTTCCTTGAATCTCAGGAAAATTTCATCTGATTTCCTTTTCCTATTTGAAAAATAGAAGAAAAAGGACCTCACATAAAATATAATTACTTTATACACGACACATAATAATAATATACTTGATTTACTGTATATAGCGCCTAATATGATTGATAATCATCTCTAAGCACTTTACAATATTTATAATATTACCCCCGGTCATAGGATACAATGCAAACCAGCACACATTGTGTGCACCATCTCCACTCCGTGGGGAGTATTCCTTCCAAGCGGCTCATGGGCATTGAGAAGATCCTTCACATATAGGCTTTCACCTCCTACCGGGTCCCCATTTATACACCTGGGTAGAGAGCAGCAATTGTGAATAAATTGTCTTGCTGAAGGACAAAGGCAGTGGCAGCTTTTGAACTCGGGATCCAGGGATGCCAGTGGCAAATGGCTCCTGGGCCTGAAAATTTGTGGAGACTCAAAATAATGCGCGCTTTAGCCGGGGGCCCTGGAAGCTCTGGGGTTCCAGATGCTCTCTGGTGCAATCTGAGCCTATTTTGGGGATCATATACAGTATATCCCCTAAACAAATATATATATTTTTTTTAAATATAAAAAAAAAAAAATAAATAAATAAAAATAATCGTTTTTTTTTTTTTTTTTTGGGGGGGGGGGGGGGGGGGGGGGGGGGGAGCCGGAATTTTTATTAAAAAAACGGAAAAGCCGGAATTCCGGCTATAGCCGGAACTCTGGCATCCCTGGGGATCTCATGATCGGAAAAGCGCGCGCTCTACCAATCTTGCCACACCATATCCACAGATCTCGTGCAAACACACATGTTTTGATGGTAACTTGGTAAGACAATTTATCAATAGATTCATAAATCAAGCAATAATCAATAATAAAATAAGCATAGGACTACAAAATATAAAGAAAAAACAACAATCAGAGCAATTGTTTTAATAAAAAGTATGAACTCAACAATGCCTTTTCTGCAAATCCAAATTCAGATACTCTTTGACTACGATCAAAAAGTGCTCCGGATCGCTTTTCAATTCAATCTTATTTCTCCATAATGAGCAATTAGGGAGACATTTGAATAATCAAAACCCCATGTCGTTCTTTTGTTACCACAAGCCAAACAACAAGGTACAAGAGAAGTGTGAAGACTCCTTATGATTTTTGGTTAGATCCAACAAAGTTTAATCAATCACTTTTAAAGGATCTTTTCACTTACGTTTCATTTAGAGACTCTACGTGTCTGTGCTTGCCAGCGGTCTTGTGCAGCTCAAATATTCGCTGGTGCATTTCCTTGACACGCCTCTCGATCTCTTCCGCCGTTTCCTCTGGCTCCTGAGCACAAATGTTAACAAATTAAAAGAAAATTCAAACACTGAGAAAACTGACTAGAAATTTTTTAAATGATTGAAAATGAGCAAAGAAAAATGAATGAAATGGGTTTAATGGGAACGTCCCCCATTCAAGGGTCTTTGTGGCTCAATGGTTGAGCACCCGTCTAGCAATCCGGAGGTCTCTGGTTCGATTCCCGGCGAAGCCTATTTTTCTTTGCTAATTAGAAATTTCCATTGCCGCGCAATGCGAATAATAGAGGGAACACTGGAGGCAGCATCACCAAAATCTATAGGCTTGTAGATTATACCAAGATACACCTTCATCCAAAATTTGAACAAAATCCCTTGAGAAATGTGGCCTATATAGCGCACACAAACCATCCCCCAAAATATGGCCTTTTACCCTATAAAAGACGGAACACTGGGGGCATCACCACCAAAAATTAAAGGTGTGTAGATTATACCAAGATACACCTCCATACAAAATTTGAAAGAAATCCGTCAAGGAATGTGGCAGTTAGAGCGCACACAAGAATATGACGCGGACACGGCGGCAGCGGCGGCGGCGGCGGCGTAACGCTGCTGAATCCAAAGTATCCCTCAGCAGCATACTGCTGGGGTGATACAATTAGAAGTCACTGCCCTGTTTTTTAAAAAATGTCCAATTATTGTGACTACACGACCAACAACTAATCACCATGGATCTTTATAGCTGTTGGCATGGTAGTCACAATAATTGGACATTAACAACAATTGGAACAGTTTTATGAAACAGGGTCCAGTTCTGGATTAGAGGGCACTTCAAAAGTTATTATTTTTGCAAAGTAGAGGAAAACTGAGTGTAGGAAAGCCAAGAGCACTAACATTTTACAACAAAACAACAATATGTTTGACCAAAATCTGTTCAGAAATAGCTAAAATATCATCAAAATTATACAGTCATTGGAATTCAAGTTGCTGGTGTCGACTTTTATTTGCGATATCACTTATATGAAAGTTTACATTTATAAATCCTACATATTGGTGAAAAATAAACCAAAGTCGCTTTAAATTGATTCTGATAGCCTCTCTATTAGATATAAAGTTAAGAAAATTCTTCACATTTTAATTATTGTAAAGGAATAGAATGATGAGATTTAGATGTCTAAATAGCGCCCTCTTGTTCTAACAACTGTAATTTAAATGTAAACAGATGCTTTCTTCATTCACGCTGATCTGTATTGTCAATTATTTTGTAATGATTTAAATGGTCATATACCTTTATTTGATGTAAACGTTAATTTGTATTTGATCTAAATGTAAAATCAAATGCTGTACATTATGTTATCTGCTGATTATTTTATGTTTTGATTACTTTGTTATTGTTTGTATGTAAGGAATGAAGAAAATAAATATTGAAAACAAAAAAAGTGTCACAAATTAATTCACGGAAACAAAAGCTAACAAACAAATACTAACTAACCGTTGCAATGTGCTGCACATCGTCACGCGTGCCTGTCCACTTGTCGTACAGGTTCGGAGAATCTGCGAGAAGACAATTTTTGTAAAACCACAACTAGAATTTTTTTTTCTTCACAGGAACAGAATAGTGATCAAACAAATACAGTCAAACCTGTGTATAGTGACCACAAAAGGGAAACACGTAAAGTGGCCACTCTAGACAGGTGACCTGTATAAGAAAGGTTGCATAGCATTGATTTCGTCTGCAAGGAATCACTTTTGGTGGCCACTATAGGCAGGTTGGCTGCAATAGATAGATGTCCTTTACGACAGGTTTGACTATGAACATATATGAGCAAATATATTGATCGACAAGGAGATTTTAATGTACGTGTGGTTTGCGGTTGCACCATGTAAGAGGGGAGGATTGGTGAGTCCTGAAAAGGACTGATTGTATTCTTTCTAGGATAGTCCTAAAAAGGACTGTGGTAGTCCTAGAAAGGACTGTTGGTAGTCCTAGGAAGGACTGTTGGTGTAGTCCTGAAAAGGACTGTTGGTATTCTCTCTAGGATAGTCCTAAAAAGGACAGTTGGTAGTCATAGAAAGGACTGTTGGGATAGTCCTGGAAAGGACTGTTGGTAGTCCTAGAAAGGACTGTTGGTGTAGTCCTGAAAAGGACTGTTGGTATTCTTTCTAGGATAGTCCTAAAAAGGACAGTTGGTAGCCATAGGAAGGACTGTTGGTAGTCCTAGAAAGGACTGTTGGGATAGTCCTGGAAAGGACTGTTGGTATTGTGAGGAGAGGGTGGATGGTAGGAGGGGCTCGACGTTTCAAATATTTCGAGATTTTAGCCATTAACCCATTCCGGAATGTTCCCCCCAAAAAAAACCTGGGTATACGTGTAGGGTTTCACTCGTCACAGACTGGTCACAAAAATACTTGGACTACTAGAGAAGATTTTATCTTCTTCAAAACAATATTTTTAAATAAAAATTCCATTACTCAAGAGGTAATACATCAAGTGTACTAGTCAATGAATGTTGGGCTATAAATGGACAATTGGTGTGCAAAATATGTAGAACTCTGGCATTGCGACATACTTTGTGTCGTAACTTTTTTTTAAAGCCCAAAACATATGATAATGAAGTATTAAAATAAAACTTTTCTGAGGATCTTGATATTAACAAGTTGATATCCGTCTGTCAAATGTTGCAAAAATAGGCGCATCCATGGCCGAGATCCGAGAGGGGGGGGGGGGGGGGGGGGGGGGTGGTGGAGGCAGATTATTCACCCACTGAACAAACAACAAAAAATGTTCGTATGAAAAATCTATGATTTAGTGTTTAGCGGAGCTCTCCACTTCCACAAACATGATTGATTGCATGATTTATTTGTTTTCATTTTGCTCAGTTAATTTCCTCTTGTCAACTTACGGAATCCGGTTGCAGCTTGATGCGTGTATTTACTAAGGTCTGCCTGCAGACTGTTAAAAAGAATCGAGATGAAAAAAAAATAAAAATCAATAAACGAACGATTGGAACAGCCTGTAGTTTGTTAAACAGATGGAAACACACATATTTCTAAATTAACACCAACAAAAAATAACTGTGAGTAGTTAATGATAATTCAAGAATATATTTGCAAATCTATTGATTTTGAAATGTGGTATAATAATAAACACAATGTACAGAAGAAAAGAGAGGTGAACAAAATATCAGTTATAACCAAAAAGACAGAATAATTAAGGGAAAGTAAAAAGAAACAAATTAAAACAAGAAGGAAAAGAACTTTACTGGAATGTTTGGAGTGAAATTATAACCTTTCTTGGAAGTCAAGGAAATGATAAAAAGAAAGAAATTGAAGCGAAAAGAGGAGGATAGGAGGACATAAAAAACGAAAAGGGAACAATTCTGTCAGAAAATTCTGAGATAAGTTCTGAGTAAATGTTTTGAAAATATCACCTTTCTTGGAAGAATTCCGATTTGGCCCTCAGTCTCTGGACACCGTTGAGCATCTCTTTGGTTGCTTCTTTCAGCTGCGTATTCAGTGCATGGTTGTAATTTCTAAAAACAAATAATAATAATAATGATAATAATAATAATGTTTTGATTTTATTTTTTATATAGCAATTAATATGAATCACCTATAAGCGCTTCACTGCAATCAATCTGCATTGGCGTGCACTTTGGCCCTCAGTCTCTGGACACCGTTGAGCATCTCTTTGGTTGCTTCTTTCAGCTGCGTATTCAGCGCATGGTTGTAATTTCTAAAACAAATAGTAATAACAATAATAATAATAATAATAATGTTTTGATTTATATAGCACCTAATATGAATCACCTATAAGCATTTTACTGCAATCAATCTGCATTGGCGTGCACTTTGGCCCTCAGTCTCTGGACACCGTTGAGCATCTCTTTGGTTGCTTCTTTCAGCTGCGTATTCAGTGCATGGTTGTAATTTCTATCATGTGAACAAAGGAGCAAAACGTAAGAACACAATCAGAACTTATGAACACCACTTATGAACACCACATGAGTATCTTATCACCCCCCCCCCCCCCCATTTCTTTCAGCTGCGTATTCAGTGCATGGTTGTAATTTCTATCATGAGTACAAAGGCGTGCAGAGCTCTCCCTTAAGCATTTCTTACAGGTGGCCAAAATGACACATCAGATAGACTCCAACCATAGAGTTTGTGGGTTGTAGATCATAATTCTTTGGTGGCTGATACAAGAGTTTCTTGCAGCCAATTTTTTTCTTTTTCTGGTGGCCACCCACACCCAGGCCACTGCTTAGGGCAAGCCCTAATACGGACTTAAGAGTATCCTGTCACCTCCCAACCTATTTCTTCTCTTCAATTAAAAACTATTTTCTTGATTACCCTGGGTAGCCTCTTCAGTACATTACATGTGCATTTTTATCCAGTTACAGAGGATCTGTTATTTCACATTACTACCGGAGTCAAGATATACAGTCAATCCTGTCTCAGTGGCCATCTAATAGCAGCCAAACTGTCTATAGTTGCCACCAAAAATGATCTGTAGTAGAGGAAAACATTGTTGAAGAACCTGTCTATAGAGGTCACCTCTCTACAGTGGCCATTTTCCCCATTTCCCTTAGGTAGTCACTATACACAGGTTTGACTGAACTATGCTATTGAACCTGTCTATAGAGGTCACCTGTCTACAGTGGCCACTTCTCTTGCTTCCCCGGCTTCAGATGGTCCTTATACACAGGTTCGACTGAACAATGCTATTGAACCTGCCCAGAGAGGTCACCTGTCTCCCATGGCCACTTCTCTTGCTTCCCCGGCTTCAGATGGTCATTATAGACAGGTTTGACTGTATACCAACATGAATCCTCCACCTAGCATGACCTCCATGGGGAGCATTTTACGACATTTTAAGGGAACCACCACCTTATAAACGAAATGAAATAGTTTAGTCGTCCATTCCAACAGAAAGATTACACAAATTAGTTTCCAGACAACCTTTTGCCAAGTGTTGAATATCTTTTTAAAATCAAACAACAGTACCCAAATATATAAGGTTATTCTTTGCGTGGTAATCCCCTTTAACAAGAATGTTGAAATTTGAAATGCAAGTTTTATTGTGGACTCACAGGAATGCGGTGAAGCCTGCGACCATCTCCTTCCCATCATGCATCAGGCGGTGGCAGTTGTGCAAGGCCTGTTTCCACATCACCTTGAACCCGTTCTCCGACACCTGCTTGTGATTGTCTTGCACTACGAATAGAAAACAGATGGGTTATGTTGAAAGCTATGAATCATGGATCAAATTGAGAGCTATTAGGGAATGGAAAGATATTTTGGATCATCAAAGAGTGATATTTGAGACTTCAATCATATACCAATATAATTATAAGATTCTTGTGAGTGATACGTGATACTTTCTTTAAAAAAAGAACAATGTTTACCTTGTGAAAAAAGTGAAAATTGATGTCAGATCGTTCGCGTGCACTCCGTGCAGTGTCCGAATTCAGATACTATGGACAATTGAGTATCCACATTCTGATACTCTTGACTTTGAATCGATCTTAAAGGGGACCACCAGGCAAAGGACAACACATTATTATATGTTTTGGTACCGTTTTGTGATATCAAATAGATACCCAACATTTTGCAAAGGGTTGTGTAATTCATAAACAAAGCAATTAATTTCCACCACTTACGGAACCACTGCTATTTCCTGGTTCCATACGGGCCAAGCATTTGCGATTGCGACAATGCTTTCACGCGTACGTCAATAGATTCCCGGATGATTCATTCGCTCTGCACAGTGCGCTCTGGCTCTGCACGCATATAGTCTACGCAATTCAGACCGCATGAACGCATGGTTGAGAATGGTGATGCGTTTTCCAATTATATATTTTTTTCTAAAAACATATTTTTGTGAACTTGTTGAAGGAATGGAATACTAAAGATGGTACCTTTCTATAATAAGAATATTATTTTTGGGTGGTGGTACCCTTTAAATATTCCATAAATAGGGAGACATTTGAAACAACCACAACCCATTTCATTATCATGTTACCAAATAACAAGGTGTAGTGTGAAAGTTCCAAGAGATTTGGGTTGAATTTGACAAAGTTAATGGATCACATTAAGAGTGACAGGACAAACAATTATGTTTGTAGCAAAACCAACATAATGGCCGTATCTGAATAAACAAGGGTTTAATACAAAAGGGGAGGGAGAGCGGTGATCATACTTACTGAGTGCAGTGACAAGATCTGTGCGCGGTGGGACAAAGAACTTATCCACTTGTGGTACTAACTCCCTCTGGAACATGTACACAACGTTCTCTCCATGCTGCATTGTGGAGGTAAAAAGGATGTTTATAAATATTTCAATCGAGTCAAAGAACGTGTGTCAAAATTGATATCAGTTATGACTGCCACCAGCATTGAAAAGGGCTTCTGGGAAGGACTACCATTAAAGGGATCTAGTAACATTGTCCAAATCCTCAAAACTTACTTGGAACTCTAGCGGTTCTCTCATACCTTGTTATACATGTACATGTATTAGTAATTAACAATAAAAGCATAGAACATGTTTCTGTTTTTCTCTTTCCTTAAAAAGATATTTACGATTGCAGTGTTTGGATTTTTAACTATCCACTAGATAGTTATAACCATGTACAAAGTCAGTGCAATGAGTTAGTGAATATTACTTTGCATTTGTACTAATTTCTCAGCCATATAACATCCATTTATTGTGAAATTTTCACACATTACTCAGTGAATATATCAGATCACAACAATACACATTGTATCAACCATCCATCACTTTTTGCACATGTCAACAAAGTTACTGGATCCCTTTAACCCTAATCCCACTGGGTTATTTTGGTCACTTGAGTCCACTGGGGGGGGGGGGGGGGGGGCCTTTTTGGCCCCCCCCCCTCAAATCTCGGCAATGAATGGACCGAGCGACTTGAAAATTGGCACACACATAAAACAAGTCAAGTAGAATAAGAATTTGAAAAAAAAAAAAAAATTGGACCATTATTTTTTTTTTTTTAATTAATTAAAATTTTGAATATGCAAATTTTTGACGATTTTGGGAAAAAATTGGTATTTTCATCTAAAATCAAAAGAAATTACAGGATTTCTTCAGGTTTTCTGTAAAAATACTTTCAAATGATGTTATTCATCATATCCATGTTTTTATGGTGATAAAATATATCACTAATTTGCATAAATATGCAAATTAGTATTCCCGGATTTATCCACATTGTTTTCATTCTTATGTATTTTATTGTTTTTTTGTTGTTGTTGTGTTTTTTTTTTTAGAAGAATTTATCTCTGAAGTGTATGAATTCAACTAATAACAAAGAAATAATCCAAATTATAATTAAAAGTAACAATTATAACAGATTTGGAGTTTACATGGCATCGGATATAGGAATTACATAGAAACCTGTACAAAAATTACATTTTTTTGTGACGGACGAGCAATTATCGACCTCTAAAATCAGTTCTACAGGTCCGACCGGGGTGAATTATATATCAAAACATGCGGGAGACTTGAGAGAAAATAGTCATGAAGTTTGAACGTGAAATTCCAAGCGGTCTAGATGCACGTCGAAAAAAATGACAGGGGGGGGCCAAAAAGGCCCCCCCCAGTGGGATTAGGGTTAATAGGGCCTTGTGGCCCAATGGTTAGAGCACCGGTCTAGCAATCCGGTGGTCTTAGGTTTGATTCCTGGCGAAGCCTGATTTTCTTGGGTCATATATTTCTTGTCATCTTTTAATTTACACAATTCTGATTACAATCATCGATACATGGGCTGAATGAAAATACAATATTCATCATAAATTCAGAGCAATGATGCTAGCAGTGAGAGAGATAGCTGCTGCCTGGGGCTGTGATAATAAAGTAAAATATAACATGGTTTGTGAACTGTTTTAATAATTCTTACAAAAATGTACTGTAATTGTTTACAATGTATATATTTTAATCTTGTTAATTCATGTGCAATTCAGTTGTGTAACTACGAACCATGAAATCAATAAAATAGCATTTATCAATCATCTATCTATCTATCTATTAGATTTAGTTTTCTTTACCCAGGGCAGTCTCATCAGTGATTTTGCACAAATCTCTTTGAAGGCCCTTCCCTGCTCTGGGACAAAGAACTTATCCACCTGCGGTACTAACTCCCTCTGGAACAAGTACAAAACATTCTCTCCATGCTGCATTGTGGTGGTAAAAGGAATGTCATTTTTTTTAAATAAAATTGTTTTTTTTTTTAAATCAAAGGGAAACTAAACGAAGAAACAATTGAAAGAAAATCAAATACCTGATCAAATTTTAAAATAATAAGAGCATGTAATCTAATAAATGATCAAATTAAATCATAGGGGGTAATTATACAATAAAAATTCAATTGTTTCAGCTTACAGGATTTGTTAGGTAGTCATGGAGAATTTCTGCTCCATCGCCCAGCAACCGTCCGTCTGGCAAGATGATGAGGTGGTGGTCGGTTGGCAGTCCGGTTTGTTTGCTGAGTGTCTTGTGCAGGTCAGTGACGGTATCTCGAGGCTTGACGGGGTACGACCACAAACGGCCATCAATCATACACCGGACATGCACAATCTGAGAAGATTATAGCCATATAGGTTTTGTTTGTTATCTTATATAGTTACAAATGAAAAATATACAACAAAACTGTTTTGACTAGCAAGTTAGGAAAGTGGTGGTCAGCTAGCAGTTCGGTCTCCTTGCTGAGTGTCTTGTGCAGGTCATACTTACCTGCAGCCTCACCTCCTCCGACGATCCTTCGACATCAAGTCTACCACAAACTTAGCCATATCAACACCTCCAAGACCTGTCATCCAGGTGAATGTTCTTCACGTCTTTTGAAAGAGTTTGCCTTTGAGCTGTCCAAGCCTTAACCAGACTTATTCAATTGCTGTCTCAGGGCGGGTTGTTTTCCTAATATTTGGAAAATACCACAAATGTATAAATGTTTGTAATTTTATTGTGATTCTACAATATAATTAGATCCTTTATGCATCTACCTCACTAATTACCTTGCATTGGAGGATCACGTCGAGCCAACGGAAGCAGACACTGCGACTACTGTCCTTGACCACGCCCCCTCTCTGCTGGGGGTCTGCCTGCAGCATCAGACCAAGCCACGCCTCAAAACTCTCCCGCATTGGCCTAATAAAATGATAACAATCATACAAATCTAGTTTTTAGGTGCTGTAAAAAACTGTTCAACAAAAGAGTTTGTATATGCTGTAAAAGAAAAAAAAACAGAACTACAAGTCTATCTTTTGTCACTAGGCGACTGCCTGGAATACTCCCAAGGGAGTGGAAAATGTGCACTTTGTGTGCAGGAATGATTGCAGTTGTGCAACTGTTGACCAGAGTATTGATCACAATGTAATTTCAATAAATGAGACGGAAACATTTGTTTTCTTTAGATTCTTGAGATGTCAAGTTCTTGCAACAATGAATTTAATATTCTTAAATGTGCAATAAAAGAAGAAAATTATTACTTGAAGTGGAGTATTTAGCCGTTAAATAAAAAACAAAAGATCAACATCTTACCGTGAAAGTTGATTTGGTTGAGGTAGCTGTTGAGCGTATGCCTTTACACCTGAAGACAATATGACAATCAGAAACATACAAAATACAATTTTATTCAAACATAGTACAAACATATTGTACAATCAGAAACATACGAATACAATTTTATTCAAACATAGTACAAGCCTCCACACTAACTTTTTTCCCCTTACTAACCCTGTCAGGCAAGTCAAATCATGGTTTTTCAGTTTTTACTTGCTGCAATGCAAGAAATAATGAACCCTTTTGCCTTGTGGCCCAGTATGGCAAGTAAAAACAAGATTGTTCAATTTTGAGTGGCCCGAAACCTAGGTCTGGTGGCCCCAAACAAAGAAAAACATAACAAATTCTGTTAAATTTGGTTGCCCGAACGGGCCAGTAGAATTTAGGATCGATGAAATTAGGTGGCCCGAAGCTAATTTTGAGCACTGCTTGCTGGACATAAATATTTTTGCTCGATCAGGCATTCAAAGTAGACTATTTATAAAATTTTACAAAAGTACTTGGGCAAGTTGCCCAACCTCAATTGTTGCTTGCCCTAGGGCATTCAGGCAAGTGCCAGTGGCGGCCCCTGCATAGTATTTCATCGACATATCTTTCTATTATCTTGTTTCTGATGAAATTACCACTTACAAAATGCAACAACAGCAGAAAATTCAACCAAAGGCTATATAATGATTAAGAAAATATTTGTTGTTTTGACGAAGCTGCTAAACAAAATTACGAAGGTGATAACAACATAACTTTCACAACGCATGACAGTTTTTCTCACTAATTACAGACTATCTCATCAAAAGCATCCTTATAACACATTCCCTTTCAGGGAATTTCTATAAAATGAATTATGCTTGACAAGGGTTGACCAGGGTCAGGTTTGTGAAATGAAATACCATTTTTATTTGGCTAATTGTGACCGGCTATAGCAAAACCTGGCACTTGTCGGTAAAAATCAAAATGTAGATTTTCATACCATTACAAAGGCCTCATCACAAGCTTTCATTTTATCCTTTGTTCTAACTAATTGGTCAATAACTGGTGAAGATATGATTGTTTCAATTTTACAATCATAGGTCTTTTACACACATTGTGTGAACTTAAAACGCCCATTTCTTAAAAACATGAATTACCGACAAGTGCCAGATTTTGCTATAGCCGGTCACAATTACTTATTCTTCATTTTAAATATTACTTTACCTTTGTGGCTCTCGTAGAACCCGATGTCTTTTTGTGTCTTGCTTCCTATTATGGTATGCCTGAATAAGGAAAGAGAACAAAATATAACAAGGCGATAGTCGTAAAGTGTATCGCCCAATTGCGGGCATTCATGCAACATTGGACCTCATTTGACCTTTGACCCCAGAATATCATGGAGGCCAATATAGGGAACCTACCTATCAAGTTTGGTTACAAACAGATGCAGGATTGGAAAGTTATCAACCCTAAGACTCTTGCAGGTAAACTTTCACATTTGACCTTTGACCTACTTATGTGACCTTTGACCCCAGAATATCATGGAGGCCAATATAGGGCTTCTACCAATCATGTTTGGTCACAAACAGTTGCAGGGTTGGAAAGTTATTCAAATTTTTGTAAGGGTCACGGACGATGGACGGACGGACGCAATTTGGATCCCTAAAGCCCAATGCCCACTGTGCAATTTGCGCCTGTGAATTGATAGCGACCTCGGATCTGTGTGAATTGCACCAGTTCGCAGCGAGTCAGCCCGATTTCATTGCATAAGCGATCTTTTCCGTGTCCACCATGCGATCTATCAAGATCTCTTTGCGATCTCTTTGCTATCTCACGGCGACTTGGCCCGGGAAATGCCTTGGCCCCATTTCCACGCATGCGTGCATGGTCGAGGAATACAGCCAGGAATTGGTCACTCTTGCTTGTTTTTATATCATCATCTGCTTTTGGAGTTTGCGATCCGGCCCGACATGCGATCGAGGCCGATCTGGGCGTGCTCACTATGTGATTCTGCTTGCCAGTGTGCCCGACCGAAGCCGGAGGTCGCCAAATTTTTAACATGTCGAAAACCCGGCGACCACTACCGACACCACCCCTGCGGATGCGAGTTGCGGCGATCAGGTGCGACCGTTGGGTGCCCACTTCACGATCACTAGGCGCAAATCGCACAGTGTCTCCCTCCACCTTGGTGGGCTCAACAAAAACCTTAACTCACTGAAAAACAACTGTGTGGTGCAAAATGAATTCTCATTACAGAAAAGAGACTGATAGATGCAATAGCACAGCTGTTTTAGCCTGCCATTAACACGTGGGCTGCGGGAACCTGGTGGGCCCTAGACTCTATGGGGAATGACAAATTTAGTAGGGAACAGGTTAAACGGTACCACCACCCAAAATAATATTCTTATATATAAAAGGTAACATTTTTAGTAGTCCATTCCAACAAAAAGTTCAGAAAAATATGTTTCCAGAAAACACATAATTGGAAAACGCATCACCATACTACTGGAGCATGTGTTTACGGGTTAGGGTTGCCTACAAAGACCATTTCCATGATTCGATCGTCTCCAGACACATGCATACACGTACATACGCAGAATTGATGCATTTCCAGACGTGTGGCGCATACGGAACCATGAGGTCATGTTTGTTCCGTAAGTGATGGTGATTAATTGCATTGTTTATGAATTACACAACCCTTTGCAAAATGTTGGGCATCTGTTTTATGACAGACAACGGTACCAAAACATATAATTATGTGCTGTTCTTTGCCTGGTGGTCCCCTTTAACTTACGTCACATCCAAGGTATGGCTGGCCTTTCAACAAGGACTTGCATCTAAATGTAGAGCATGCATGGAAGGGCAAATATTGTTGGGTGTGAGTGTAAGAGAATGAAGTCATCTTTTTGCTAAATTAAAGGGATCTAGTAACTTTGTTGATATGCAAAAACTGACAAAGGGTTGATAAAATGCGTATTTTTTGTGATCTGAGATGTCCTCCGAATAATGTGTGAAATTCCATGGTAAATGAATGTCATATGACCGAGTAATGAGTGAAATGCAAAGTGTAGTTTGCTATTTCATTGCACTGATTTTGTACACAGTTTTAACTATCCAGTAGATAGTTATTAATCTGACTTCTTCAATCATACATATCTTTCTAACGGAAAAGAAATTTGGAAAACTGAAAGATGTGCCGTGCCTCTTTTGATAAAACAGATACAATGAGGTATGTGAGAACTGGTAGAGTTCCAAGTAAGTTTTTAGGTTTTTAGGTTACTGGATCCCTTTAAGTTCTCTTCCTAGCACTCAGTTGATGGGTACAAGGAATATCCATGGGTTCTTTTAAAGATGTCATGCGAGGGGATGCTACACTGTCGTTTGCCATTTTGGACTATGCTAGTTTGTGTGCACTACTACATTAACGGTGTACCAATGAGCCAGCATGTATTCTACACCGTGCGCAAGGCATTCGCAAGAAGGCATCGCACCTCCGATTTACAAATCCAAAACCACCTTCAAGAAATGTCTTACCATTGCACAACCGGGAGGCCAGAGAGCATGAACGGACGGCTGCCGGTGATGAGTTCCGAGATCACAGTACCAAAGCTCCAGTAGTCTGCTGTCTTTGTGTACTCCGTATGTGTGTACAGCTCTGGTGCCTATTACATGTGAAGAATGTGATGAGGAGAATAATACATTTTTATTGTTTTTTAAAGATAAGAATGACATTTCAACAAGGAAAGCATAAGAGCATGAATGGACTGCTATGATGGGTTTTTATTTATTTGTTTGTCTGTTCATATTTATTTTCTTTTGTGTAAAATGAGTTCTGATATTACAGTGCCAAAGCTCCAGAAGTCTGTGGTCTTTGTATACTCTGTGTGTGTGTGTACAGCTCCGGGGCCTATTACATGTACATGCAAAGAATGTGACGTACTGAAAGAAAGATGAGAGAATAATACATTTTTGGTATTGGTTCTGAAGATTTGAATGAAAATTGGTCAACAAGGCAAGTGAGCATAAAAGAACAAATGTGATTTTCTTAAAAGAGTTCTGAGACTACAGTGCAGATGGGATACACAGGGGTCGACACTAACACTCGTCTGATTGCCCAGGGCAAATGAAAATTAATATTGGGCTAGTACAATTTTTGTTCAACTGTGAGAGAGAAAAATTGTATTCCTTTTACATGTAAAAATCCAAGGTCAAGAAACAAGCAAGTTGGGGGCAAGTAAATTTTTTGTTTGGGCAAGTAAAATTTGGAAATTTGGAAATTCATGATTTATCTTGCCGAAACTGGCTAACTGATGTAGAAGTTAGTGCGGAGGCTTGGGATACACCAGCATACATATTAACTTCTTGGTTCCCACAGAGAAACAAGCAAAATGGGGGCAAGTAAATTGGATATTCTTGTTTTAACTTTCCTGACTGGGCTACGATGCAACAAAAGTTAAAGGGACTTAGTAACATTGTCCAAATCCTCAAAATAAAATTGTAATTCTAGCGGTTCCTTTATACCTTGTTGTATTCGTATTAACAATAAAATCATGGGACAGCTTTCGGTTTTTCAAATTTCCCTTTCATTACAAAGATATGTATGATTGAAGTATTTAGATAAGAAAATCTCCGGGCGAGATTTTCATCCCTGTACAAAGTGAATGCAGTGAGTTGGTGAATATCACCCAATATCACTTTGCATTTTCGCTCATTACTTGGCCATACATTGTCCATTTGACCTGAAATTTTCACACAATATCCTGAGGACATATGAGATAACAACAGTATACATTGCATCAACCATTCATCAGTTTTTGCACATCTCAACAAAGTTACTAGATCCCTTTAATCATACATACCATGTACTCCTTGGTTCCCACAAACGAAGTGGCAGGTTGATGCTTGCTGTCCTTGGCAAACCCCAAGTCAGTCAGCTTGTACACATTCTGTGGTGAGTGAAGGGAAATGAGAAAACATTTTGTATTTAAAGGGATACAGTAACTTTATTCAAATTGACCAAACAAATTTGGAACGCAGCAATCCTCTCGTTCCTTGCAATTTTTTTAAACATTTAAAAAAAAGAGTTACTACCAAAATACTGAGATATGTTGGACATGTGAATAGAATGAGCCTCCTCAACGGTAGAATACAGAGGAACCGACCACGAGGAAGACCACCCCAAAAGTGGACATACTGCATGAAAGAGGACTGTGCCACTAGACTCATTAATTCTCTAACTCATGCCAAAAGAATAACAGAAAACAGGAAGAGTTGGCGAGCCAATGTGAAAAAGAAGCCATCGTACATCCAGGTGATGGTGCAGACGTCATAAGTGAAATAAAGTGAATATAGGCATGAAACAGTTGTTAATTTGATTATCATTTTGTTTTTAATTGAGAAATCTTAGAGATACTTTCAACTGTATAAGAACCTATTGCCAGGACTTTCTGTGGCCATGTTTCAGCAAAATTATTGTCCACTTATAACCTGTATAACCCATATAACATTTAACTTTCATTACATCACTTGGTAGATAGAGAGGAGGGTGTTTTTGCACAGTTTGGGACGCACATATACCTGTAAGACCATTAAACTGTCATTTACAAATAAATTTCATTTTGGTTTGTTATTTGGTCATAGGAAAACTGTGCCATACCTTTCTGTCTTGTTCTTGTATTATGATGTTCTTACGTTTGATGTCTCGGTGGATAATATTTTTGTAATTCATGAATAAATTATACTTTGGATTGGATAAATTGCTTGTAGAATAATTATGCTACGTTAAAATTTCTGGCCTGTTCTTGTATCATGATGTTCTCGGGTGTGATGTCTCAGTGGAAAGTGTCCTAGTAATTTATGAATACATTTTACTTTTGGACATCAATAATAGAACAAACACAAAGTACAATAGTAGGTTTGCAGTTGCCAGACTAAATAAATGTAATCAGAATAAAGGATCTTACTGACATTTTGTTGGTATTATTTTAGATCCCAATGTCAACATAATTCCAGTGCGGAAAACTATGCCACATTTACCTTTCTGTCTTGTTCTTGTATCATAATGTTCTCAGGTTTGATGTCCCGGTGGAAAGTGTCCTTGTAATTTATGAATACATTCTACTTTTGAACATAAATTAGCACAATGGCAGGTTTGCAGTTGCTATACCAAACAAATTTAATCAGAATAAAATGTTTTAATATCGGATCTCAATGTCAACATAATTCCAGCGAGGAAAACTATGCCACATTTACCTTTCTGTCCTGTTCCTGTATCATGATGTTCTCAGGTTTGATGTCTCGGTGGATAATGTCCTTGGAATGCAGATACTCCATTGCAGACGATATGTGCTTGGCCAGAAGGAGAACTTCGGCCTCCGGGAAGCCGCAGACGTGAGCCGGCTCCGAGAGTTTCTACAAAACAAAAACAAAATTTACAGTTATTTCATAATCAGGTTTCGTAGCCTTACTTTCAAGTCAAATTCCATGACTCTCCATGACCTTCACAGTAAGAATTCAATGACCACAGTTAGTAAACAAGGTTGTTTAACTTCTTTCAGTACTTTTTTGTACCAAATTGGTTGTATTCCAGTGCTGAAGAAATGGAGATATAATGACATGTCAGGTCCCATGCAATAATTTTTACAATTTTCCCGGACTTTCAATGCCTTGAAAACACAAAAGTCAAATTCCATGACTTTCCCGATTTTCCAGGCCCTGTACAAACCCTTATAATGCTAAACAATGTGACAAAAGAAGTGTAAGTGTAGGAGAGGAAGAACAAACTGAATGGAAAGTTGTGATGGACAGTATAGATTGGAATAAAGGTAATACCTTGCGTAGATCGCCCTTGGAGCAGTACTCCATGCCGAGCCGGGGGAGCTCGGGGGGCGTAGCCTCCAGTTCTTTGGGCACTGGGAGCCCCTTGACGATGTTAGGGTGCTGCAGACTCTCCATGAACTCCACCTCGTCCTTCCATCTCCGCATCATCTCGTTATGGAGCGCCACCTTGCACTTCTTCACCGCAATAAAGGCTTTCGTGCCCTGAAAATCAGATTAATGTGAAATTAAGTAACCGGTCTGAGTTGCTAATATCTAGTCAAATTTATGTGGTCCATCAGCATTAAAAGATTTTTCAAATTTCGTGATATTTGAGACTTCAATCACATACAAATAGTTCAGACCATTTGTCTTGACTCCCTATCATTGCATGTAACGCAACAAATTTCCTTATGGACAATAAAATCAACTTGAACTTAAACTTGAACTAGAAGCATGACATGATATGAAATTCAAGCTGTCTTCATACTAGTTACAAAACGAGTTGTACCAAAATTCATAAAAGAGCCCCTGTGAATTTGCATAGAGTTCAATGCAAAACAAATTTTTTGAGTGTTCTTTTCAGCAGGTAAGAGTGAAATGTAGCTCCTGTAAAATAAATATACATTTTTTCCCTGGCATGGGTGATGGTCATTCCGAGTACCAGCACCCATGCATTGCCGATGCATAGTGTGGAGTACACAACAGTATCGTAATGTGTATGATAACAAATTAATATTTTCATTTCGGGGGCTCCCTATCTAATTTTATGGAAGTTTTCGGGGGCTACTTTTCCAACTTTCGGGGGCTACAAATTACCAGGGCTCTTTTTTTCGAATTTCAGGGGCTACTATTTAGCTCTAATGCTGTAAGTGATCATCGGATCAAGCATGTTCAAATTATTATAATGAAATTGTGGAGAAAAAATTTTTTTTTTCTTTTTTTTTTTTTCGGGGGCTCTTTTTGGCATTTCGGGGGCGAATTCACCCGCCGCCCCCGTGTATTTTTTCCCCTGTATGAGAGGTACCTACCTTGTGCTCGTACAGCGTGACCTCTCCAAACGACCCCATTCCCAGGGTTTTCTTGAACACCCAGGAGCCAGTTGGGCTACCCGTTGCATGCATCTTGGCTCAAGCTTCGAAGACCGTATCTGCACAAAAAAACATTGCAAAAGAAAACATTGTTTCAGTTAGTTTTGAGCGCCAAACATGGCCAGGATTATAATAGTCGGTTTATAACATTCAAGATTGTTGTTGTACTTGTTTTCTTGTTTTTTTGTTTTTTAGCTGTGTGTAGATAATAATCTATACTGCACGATGAGCATTTTGCAAAGGATGGAATCTATATTATTATTATTATAGCACATAATATAAAATATATAATTTTACCCCAGGCAAAGTGGAAAGTAAAGGCACACAACCGTCAAAACTTCAAATAAATTTGAAATTTTTAAACAGAATGTGCAGCAAACCAAATATTCAACTATTTAAAACAATATTATATATTTTTGATGAGGTACAATGCTGTTTTGTGCAAAAAAATTTGTAAAATATAAAAAAAAAGTTGTGTACATCATGGGCATAACACATGGAAAATCATGGACTAAGAGTATAATTTTTGCAATTTGATCATACTATATGAGATTTAACCATCTCTTTCTCCTCCCTGTTAGTTATAGTCAAGTCTTTATTGATTAATGGAACATGCATGTTCAAATTGAGCAAGGAATTTAGTTTTATAAATAGTTTAGAGTACTGACTCAAAGTTCACTATCTGATAAATGATACAATTTATTAAAACTTGAACCAGGAAGGTAATAGTCCCTCTGTTTTGGGGGATTATCTTATTTCTTGGCTAAAATAAGACATTTACATAAGAAAATAATGCTTGAAAATTTTTAGCTCTGCTTTTTTATACTTTTCACTGTGTATGTAATGTCCGTGACGTAATGTCCGTGACGCCATTCTGGACAAACCATCAAATATTTTAGTAAATGCTCTTGATATACTTTATGATATCACATTCTAGCTTTGCAAATGAATTTTGAATTAAATTGAATTAAGATTTGTGCTTCTACAAAAACTTTTATATCTAAAACGTCACGGACATTACACATCAATGTTGTAAGAATCAAGATTTTATCCAATAACAGTTTTCAAAAAGTACAGATTTTTACACAATTTCCTTTTCTATGATGTTAAAACAAAGCATAAACTAGACATTAGAAGTAGAATTATTGTTCTGAAGTGATCCATATTTTTAAATTTTATTTCACAAACAATGCATGCAAATTTCATCATTTTGGGGGGCAATACACAATTTTTCTCGAACTTCAATGGCCCCCCAAAAAAATATTCTGCATTGAATTTCAAACTTTTTTCCTTTAGTCATCAAAATATGGTCCTTCCTCATTACTATCCAGTAGTTAACAAGGTAAAATTTTTGTGGAATTGCCCTTCACACAATGTGTGTAAAAGACCTAAAATGTATTATTGTAAAATTGAAACAATCATATCTTTGCTAATTATTGACCAATTAGTTATAACAAAGCATCAAATGAAAATTTGTGATGAAGTCTTTGATTTTCAACGACAAGTGCCAGGTTTTGCCATAGCCGGTCACATATATCCCGCGGATCCTACAGTACAAACCACAGCCAGGAGTCGCAGTGTCCGATTTCAATTACTATGATCACTGTATCCGAATTTTAATGAACGATAGGGAAACCAAAGGGATCTAGTAACTTTGTTGACATGTGCAAAAAGTGATGAGTGGTTGATACAATGTATAGTGTTGTTATCTGATATGTCCACTGGGTGTTGTGTGAAGATTTCAAGCTAAATGGACATTATATTGCCGAGTAATGAGCAAAAATCTACTAACTCATTGCACTCACTTTGTACACGGTTTTGACGATCCAGTGGATAATTTAACATCTGAACATTTCAATCGTAAATATATTTTTAACAAAAGGGAAATTTGAAAAACCAAAACCTGTCCAATGCTTTTATTGTTGATACGAATACAACAAGTTATGAGGAAACTGCTAGAATTCCAATTGGATTTTGAGAATTTGGACAATGTTAGTAAGTCCCTTTAAGGCTCGCAGGTGGCGAACCGCTTATTCGTGAACCGCTTATTCGTGGACGAATTCCCCCTTTTTAAAAACAATATAGTCTTGTTGCGATGATCGCGGCCGTGCTTTAGTCAGTTTTACGGCAGAAGACAGAAGACTAAGACAAAAATGGAAATCAAAGACAAGGTACAGATTTCGTTAGTATAACAGCACACATGCTAATCATGCTAATGGGATTCCAATGCTAAGTAAAGTTTCATATTCGGTAATACAACATACAAAATACACATTTTGAGTTTATTTGATGCATCCAATATCTATTTCTTCTGGTAGGGAGTTCGGTGACTTTTGGATTTGTTGAAGGAACCTCAACAAACTTAATATCATTGGAAAGCTTGTAAAGTGAGAAAAATAATGGTGCTTAAACCGAACCCTCGTTGACTTTCAAATTGGCAAAATTTGGTATGTTTGTGAAGGAAATGTTACTTTTTCTAAGGATATTAACTTAATCCGCGATATAGATGTTGAAATTTGACTTAAAAAGTCTTCGAAAATGGGGCAAAAGAGAGCCGTCTCGTTGACTGAAATTCGCTCAACGATCGGCCTGAAAATCGTGACGTCACCGGTTGAATGGGCCCGGCCGATATCAGCTGATCAAGCAAAGCGACGCGCGTGCATTGTATGTACTGCATGTGTTTGTGTATATTGCTTTTTGATAACGTACGATCGAGCTCGACAGTTTTATTTCGAGGAAAATGGAGGAAAGTACTCTCGAACTGAGTTTCGCAATGGATTTTTCCGAAGAAGATGAAGAAGAGGACAGGAATGATTCATCAGACAGCGATTTGGGAGACTTTTGGCGCTAGTTCACTATTGTACCCGCACTCCGGTGTCGGCACGCTACGCTGCCCGTGACGCGCTCGTGAAGATACGAAACAAATTAATGTAACATACCTAAAAACAACTAAATCTTCGACCATTGCTCAAATAATGGTCATGATTTCAAAGTAGTTACACAAAACAGGTAAAAAAGATAACTACTTTGAAATCATGACCATTATTTAAGCAATTTTTGAAGATTTAGTTGATTTTGGGTACGTTACATTTGTGCCCTTTCCCCCAGCATTTTTCCCGGCAAACTAGTGCATGGACATGGTGCAATTCGCTATACAATTGCCGCAGCCATACGCCAGATCGACAAATCTATCACTTTCATGGCCTCTTCGACATTATTATTGTTATTTTTCACTGTCGGCTTAGAATGCCGACAGAGAAAAATACAATATAATGTCAAAGTCAAAGAGGCCATGGAAGTGATAGTTTTGTCGATCTACCATACGCCATGCACCTTTTCCCGACTTTGCGACTCGAATTCAACTTTGTCGATACTGGCGAACTCGCGATTTCCACCTCAAAACCATGCCTGAAATCTTCACTTCCTTCAGACATTTCCACCATTCTCCGATTTTGCAGATATCAGGTCGAATCTAACAAGAAAAATAACATTGACAAGGACGGCGTTCTATCGATTGAGCAGGGCAGCATAACTCGCGCGAGCTGGACTGGGGGATCGTTGGGGGAGGCAAAGGGTACTATGGTACTACCGCTCTACCGTCCGTGGCCGCCGTACGCGGGGTGGTTTGGGCCTAGTCAACCTGTGACGTCATCAAATTTCTCTGCACCAAATCGCCGTCAAACGGCGAAAATCGGGGTTCAGAATAAGAGTTTAAATTTGCTTTTAATTGTTTTCTGGGTGGTGTTAGGGTTTCAAAATTAACCTTTTCATGCTCAGTATATTCTCAGCTTTCAGAAGAGGTACAATATGCATATTACAGTATAGGATTTTCATTGAGTTTTATACTAATAATACACTGTCTAGAGTGCATTGTGTAAATTCATTGCACTCGAGGCTATGTTATCTGTGCGATGTGCACGAGGCAACGCCGAGTGCGCATGCGCACAGCTAACATAGCCGAGAGTCCATGCATTTACACAATGTACGATAATAAGACTTGTATTATTAGTTTTATAAAACTAAGCTCAACCACGGATTGTTTCATTTTGCTGGATTATTGAAAACAGACTCGCCACAATTAGTAACCCAGTCTATCTACTCTCTAGAGTGTGAATTTGTTAAGGAATTTACAAAATTAATCATCAGTTCTGCACTCGCTTCACTGAATTTGACTCTAGATCAATCACAGTCGCCGAAAATCAGAAAATGTTCTCGTTAAAAGTGAGAATTATCAAAGAATTGTATGCATTCCCATTCCAAGACTTCCCAATATCAAACCACATACCATATAATTTACGAAATTGCACACATTTATTTACTACAGAACAGATAATTTACAAAAATGAAGCAATTTCCATCATATTTTTATCACTTTCGCAAGATCGTCTTCGATCGAACTATGTAAACAAGCATTGTGACGTCACAGCCGTGCAAAAAGTTGCGCAACCAAAACGAGTAATGCATGGGGTTGCACCCTGTTTTGCACGGTCGTGCATGTTTGTGGAAATTTAATGAATAGTCATGTGACAGGATTTAACCAATCACGTTACAGAATTCACCAGAGCTGTTTTATAATCGGTTTAAATCAACTTATTAGCTTCAATATTAGTGGAGATATTCCAATTTTAGAGGTAGAAGGTACAAAGTTTGGTTCTGCCAGTTTCAGGCGATGGACGGTAACTACATGTATGCTCTGCGCGTGCCCCAGCGCTATTAATAGAAAACGCATGCCTCAACATGGCCAAAAATATCAAAATCAGTACGTGGGCAATTTGTTTACATTGGATGATTGCAGCTTAGCGCTATTACTACTCCCATAGTAATGTATTTCAATGTGTAGAGAAATCAACACACTTTCATAAAATACTACTTTTCCATACCTTTTTCAGATTCCTTCCTCCAGTTTTAAACGATTTTCGTCGAATTTTTGTGCCGAAAATCGATGCAAAAATGTCAGCAAAACAATCCTTCGAAAGATCAGATCCTGCTCTACACGAAAATGGCCTCAAATTCAACGTAGAGGGAGTTTACAAACCCCTACTCTGGCATGGAAGTTGGGAAAATTTATGCACTGTGGAAGCAAAATGGAGTCTTCAAGTGCAGTCGCTACCGCGACTACCGCGAAGTCTCCTAACTCACTGCGCATTCAGATTGTTTTTTTTTTGTGTTAAAACATCGATTTAGGAACAACTAATGCCATATCCAGATCAAGGAAGGATTAAGCTTCAAGAGGATACCAATTTCATGGTAAAATATTGAAAAATATTCATTTTACTGAAGGTTTTTCGTAGCAAAATTTTGCGTGTTAGCAGATACAAATGCGTGATTGCGGTATTCTGTCGTTCTCCCTACTTCTGGCAAAACAATATGTGTACGGTAATACTAATACGTCAAATGTCCTACTTGTAAGTTGTAACTTGTAATTTGTGCAGACTTGGAAGGCACTTCGAATAAGCAATTCATGTTCAGTCAAAGTCAAACTCAAAAATCAAACTTTATTGAGCAAAGCAAATCACTCAACGCAAACACCATCTACACAATTCAAAAGAACACAAGAAAGAGAAAGAGAACACAAGAAAGACACATATTCATTATTAATTTTGGGACATCATCATTGATTGAACATGTCATTTAAAAATTTCAAGTTATGACATGTTCAATGATAATTTGTCCCAAACTTTAATGAATACAATGTATGTGTCTCTTGAACTACATTGGGCATTGGACAGTACACGAGAAGAAGAAAAACTTGGTAATTTTGTTCCCCACATGGTCATGGCCTGGCCCTGGGCCTGGGGGGTGAGACTGAGCTGAGAAGGTGTGGCTGGAAACATTAGCTGCAGCTCCCGCAGACAAAAACTACGGCATGCACCTCAACACCCAACGGGCTACGGCCCGCTGGCTAGCGGCCCCGAGAACCCCCAATGTCACTTGCGCTAGCAGTCGAATTCCCGATTTTTGAGCAATCGAAACAAGACTCAACAAATGTAAAACATTGCATGCCATGATTTTCATATTTAATTACCTTAATAAATATATCCCTCATCCACTGCCGTCTTCTAGATACAACTTGTGAAGCTGAAAAACGCCAGATAACCAGATGATTGCAACTTGATGACCGCAAGAATACCCGTCTCAGCTCCGCCTTCAAAACATTGATAAACCACCATGTTTTACAGCGCGCGCATAATTTAGCGATGCTATAAATCACAGACAAATACGTGATGCACACGTAAAAGTTCCTTAATACCCGGAAGTTAGTAGTACTGGTTTATGACCATTTGGTCTACTACCATTTGGTCCACTAGCCAGTTGGTCTACTGCTATTTGGTCCACACCAATTTGGTCCACTATCCAGTTGGTCTACTGTAATTTGGTCTACACCCTATACGTCTACTAACCATTTGGTCTACTAGTCATTTAGTCTACATTTAACTTGGTCCACACTCTAATTGGTCTACACCCCATTTGGTCTATTAGTATTTTGGTCCACTATCCAGTTGGTCTACTGTAATTTGGTCTACACCCTATACGTCTACTACCCATTTAGTCTACTAGTTATTTGGTCTACTATGTATTTGGTCTACATTCTATTTAGTCTACTATCAATTTCGTCTACAAATCATTTAGTCTACAATCCATTTGGTCTACAACTTATTTGGTCTACCCGACATGTGGTCTACGATGCTCTTGGTCTACTAGTCATTTGGGCTACTACCCAATACGTCTACAAACCATTTGGTCTACTAGCAATAAGTAAACAACAACGCCCACGCTGTATATGAAATGTTGTTCACCATGTACAGTTAGTTGTTAAATGAACCAATATTTTGAAGTGATGAACTAGAGATGGCTAGGGAGCAAAGTTAAAGGGATAGTTGAGTGTTAGTATAGGGGGCACTTCACAAAAAAAAAATTGTGAGATAATGAAAAACTGGTTAAAACTATTTTTTTTTTAGAGAGCGCCCTCTTGAGTTGTAACAGCACTTTTTGAATGATAACAGGGGTTTTACCTAGTCGTTTGTAACTGTGTTATGTGTATATTTTACGAGCATGGTGAAGTTATAACTATTATGGTGCAGGTTTTCATGGTTTTGGTTACTTAAGTTAAGTTTGACAAATACTCAACTATCCCTTTAAATGGAAGGGGGTAATAAATGTGTTTTTTGCCGTTTACTCTACTATACATGAAAAGGTGCACATGCATTAATGATTTTCCGTTGTAATATATGTTTGTTGTGCTGTTAGGGTGCTTGGGGGGGGGGGGGGGGGGGGGTGGTGTTCACCCTGAAAGGCCCTATTTGTATGTTTATGTTTGCAATCTGTTTAGGATCACACAACGTGGACGAACTCGCCACTCTTGCTGCACCCACCCACCTGGACATATTCTGACATATTTATAACCCTGAGCATAGGTCCACAATTATAGGTAGGGGGCCTCTTTCCCTTCTGAAAAACAATTAACACTCTGAAACACTCAGTATGTAGGCTCGCTTGCATGTATTGGGATTAAAGGGAATCTAGTAACTGACTAGTGCACGTAGTGATTGATACTGTTGTTGAAAGCGTGTGAATCAAGGGCGTCGATTTCTTCTTGCCATTGGGGGGGGGGGGGGGGGGGGGAGGGGGATGATTCGTCATTTTGACTATATCTGGCGAGGGAGCGAAGCGACAACCCAGCAGCGTGCCCGGGTGTTTATGGCTTTATGACTGGGTCAAATAACCTTAATGGGGGTTCCAGGGGCGCAGACCCGGAAGATTTTTTATTTGGGCAGTTTAGCATTATCAAAAAGTGGTTTAAAGAAGACTATAGTAACAACTTCCATTCATGAGAGGGGGCAATGCTCCCTAATTGTAATGTTATTATATATTTTGGAACCCCAAATATTGGGGGGATGATAATACAGGCCATCCCCCACCTGAAATATTGGGGGATATATTCCCCCACCCCCCCCCCCCCCCCCCCCCCCCCGTGATCAATGCCCCTGGTGTGAATTGAAGCGTTGTGACATGTCCACTTAGACATGTGTAAAAAGTGTTCATGCAAAATGGATGCTTCACCAATTGGATGGCCCAGTAATGAGAGAAAGTGTCGCAAACTGATATTCGCTTGATACTCAGTGATTGCAACTTTGCAGTATATATTTCAAAATCTGAACTGCACAAATTGATTATTTAATCAAAGGGAAATATATAGAAAAAGAAAGAAACAACAAGATATAAATAGAGCCATCACATAAACACATACCGTAAGAATTTTGCATTTAAAGAATGTTACTCGCTATTTAAAGCAAAACAAAAACGCCCCACCCACAATAAATACTTTTTAAAAAGTACACTATTAGGGGTCTAGTAACTTTGTTAACAAGTGCAAAAAGTGATGAGTGGTCGATACAATGTATACTGTTGTTATCTGATATGTCCACAGGGTGTTGTGTACAAATTTCCAGTTAAAGGGATAGTTGAGTTCTGGTAAAGAGAGTACAGTTATGGTCAAACTAAATTTTAGTAAGCAAAACCTGCACTATTACATTACAAACTATAGTTATGACTCCACCGGGCTCGACATGTATACACATTATTCCAAACGTTCATTAAAAAAGAGCCGTTACAACTCAAAAGCGCACTCTCTGAACACTCATTGGTTTTAACCATTTTAAATATTATGCATACATAGATGTTATGTTAGAGAGATTATCAACAACTATTTAAAAAACACTGTTGTAAAATTTTGAAAAGAGGAAGTGTTTTTTTTGTATTTGTTAACGGCTGGTTCAAAAATGTGGAATAATTGTGGGGCCCCACATTTATTACGAATGTATAAGGATGTTTCAGCCATTTCTGATTCATTTTGTCATTAAAATAGTATTCTCTTTCGATTTTTTTACTCGGGTTTCATTATCTCACAAAAATATTTTGAGTAGCGCCCTCTATATTAAAGTTCGGTCAAACTGAATTTTAGTAACCGGAACCTTCACCATTACATTACAAACTAATAGTTAAAGGACCTAAAGAATACAACGTACTTTGACACTTATTCCATAGTTGATGACTTGAAACATAGGTCTGCCGAAAAAAAATCCATGAAAATAAACACAGTAGTGATTTAAGACTAGTTTTCTGATGCCAAATCTCACTTAGCAGCCAGTTTACGCCCCACCCACATTTAGGGTCCGGAATCGGCAGCGTGATCGACATGTGATTGACAATTCATTGGCTTACGTCATGACGCGTCATCTACAGAATTTAATTCATTAGTCCGTTCTTTAGATGACGTCACATTTTGGCGATTTAAAAGGGGCGTTCCCAGGACAATTAGATATTTACTAATTACCCCAAAAATGATTGATTTCATGAGAAATGACTGGCAAATTCTTTTTCTTCGGGAAAAATTACATATAGAGAGCCGAATTGTGAAAATTAGGCCATCTAGACGCTGTAGTTCCTTTAACTCCTACCATGCTCGAAAAGAATAACCCAAAAGAGACAAATGTCAAGGAAAAGGACTATTTTATCATTTACCAAAAATAGCCAACCATAAAATAAAACAAAATAAAATATTGTGCTTGTGATGTTTTGTTGAAATAGTGATTAGATATAGAGATTGTTTAACCATGGAAACAGCAGCCGATTAATAGACCAACTAACCGATTATTGAATACCAATGATACAAAATAAGCAGGTAAAATATGTAATTTCATCTGTGGTTTGATTTGATTTATGTTCACGCAAAAATAGTATGCATAATGCGGCTAGCCAGACCTATGACTCATTGTATTTCTACAGGTGTATTACCATGGGCGTCAACAGCTACTAAAAAGTGGGGGGACATTGCGAGGGAGCGAAGCGACCGAGGGGGGGAGGGTGTGGGAGGGGGTGTCCCCCCTCCCACAGTAGGGAGATTTTTCATTATTGGACCTAAAATTGTGCAATCTGGTGCATACCCAAGACCTAATTTTTGATTGATACGCAATTGTGTATACATGTCATGAATTGACCTCCGTCACCACATGATCGACCAATCTTGAATCTTTTAAAATTTCATAATGAAAAAACAAATATAAGAATGTCCATTCACTCATCGCATGTTGTCAATGTCGACGTCGTTCTCCTCTTTAACCTCAATGTCAAAAGCAGGAGTTAAGAAAAAAAACAATTTAACACAATGTCCCACGCCTCGTCATGGGCGTATAGCTGCATATTTTTTCCAGGGGGACTGGCGTCTTTTGCCCGAATATCGGGTAGGGCGTGATCATGCGAGGGAGCGGAGCGACCAAGCCCGAAGGCGCGAAGCGCCACGGAGGGTGTGAGAGCTAGGGAGTATCCCCCTCCCACGATAGGGAGCTTTTGCAATTTTCATTCAAAATAATGCAATCTGGTGCATATACTTTGGACGGAGATTTGATAGACTTAAATGGGAGATGTTGATTGCCCGAATAAGATGGCAAGTGCCCGAATGTGAGATGTTGATTGCCAGAACTTGCTGCATGATTGCCCGAATGAGAGATGGAAAGTGCCCGCTCATTTGAAATTTTGCATTTAGTCCAGCTAATCAAATTGTGGTGTTCCAAATAATAAACTGAAATGATGTATAGCGTAATCATGTTAAAATCATAATCATCCAGATATGGTCGTTAAAAAAATGCTTCCTCTTTTAAAAAAATTACAAATGAGGTATTTAAAGGGATAGATTAGTTTTGGTATTGATAGTACAGTTTCTGTTTCGGTTAAACTGCACTTTAGTAACCAAAACCTCCACCATTACATTACAAACTAATAGTTATAACTCTGCCATGCTCTAAATGAATTTTAAAAAGGACAAACGCCTAAGTAAAAAGCTTATTATCATTGTGTTTAAATAGCCGTTAAAACTGAAAAGGGCACTCACTAAAAACTTATTGGTTTCATCCATTAAAAAAAATGATCGTGCTTGTGATGTTTTGAATGATTAGTTAGAAAGATAGAGATTGTGTAACCATGGTAATAACATCCGATTATGGGCAAAATATACCAAATAACCGATAATTAAAAATCATTGATTAAACATTAGCAGGTAAAATATGTAATTTCAATTGTGATTTGCTTTTATTTATGTTCACGCCAAAAAAGTGTGCATAATGCGGCAAGCCAGACATATGATTCATCGTATTTAAATTGTTTTGTTAGTATGGTTACACATGTACATGGTGGTACAAGAAATAACTCTTCGAGAAACAGAACACCTTATTTGAGATTTCACGAATTTGCATCTAGTCCAGCTAATCTAATCGTGGCGTTCCGAATAATATACCAAAATAATGTATAACGTATTAATGTTAACAATTATAAACCTCCAAATATGGTTGTAACAAAAACAAAAAAGTACGCTTCATATTTTCAAAACAAAATATTCTATGATTTTTTTGTTTCATGCCTACACTTTTTCTAAAAAAAATCAAGAGGTTTTTAAATTGATGATCTTTCTATCTAATTATTTAAAACAAACTTCACTTGCATAATTTTGCATGAAAAATGCTTTTTTAGAGAGCGCCCTCTTGCGTGAATTGCTCTTTTTGAATTATAATAGGTTTTTTAATTAGTGATTTGTAATTTTCTATACATTTCGAGCATGGTGGAGTTATAAATCAAGGTACAGATGGATAACTCATTTTTCAATTGGAAAACGAAAACAAACCAAAAATGAAAACTTGAATCCCATTTTGTTGCGATTTTAAAAGATGGAAAACGACCAGAATTCAATATCCATTTTCAAATTAAAAAAAAGAAATATTGAAAAACGCATAATGGCGAGTGTTTTGCATTTCAGAATTCCGAATCCCGAGCTCTGTTTCAAATTGAAGCCCATCCTTGTGCGTTTATTTTTTCTATTTAAAAACGAAACAAAAAATGAATAATTATTGTACCAGATTCCCGTGTTTTTTTTGCGATTTTGAAAATGGAAAAACGAGCATAATACATTATTAATTTTCAAATAGAAAAATTAAATATTTAAAAACGGATAATGGCGAGTGTTTTGCATTTAAGAATTCAGAATCCCCAAAAGTATGTTCAAATTGAAGCCCGCCATCATGGGTTAATTTTGTTTGCGCGCGATCTGCACTTAAAGGACCTAAAGAATACAACGTACTTTGACACTTATTCCATAGTTGATGACTTGAAACATAGGTCTGCCGAAAAAAAAATCCATGAAAATAAACACAGTAGTGGTTTAAGACTAGTTTTCTGATGCCAAATCTCACTTCCAGTTTACGCCCCACCCACATTAAGGGTCCGGAATCGGCAGCGTGATCGACATGTGATTGACAATGCATTGGCTTACGTCATGACGCGTCATCTACAGAATTTAGTTCATTAGTCCGTTCTTTAGATGACGTCACATTTTGGCGATTTAAAAGGGGCGTTCCCAGGACAATTAGATATTTACTAATTACCCCAAAATTTATTGATTTCATGAGAAATGACTGCCAAATTCTTTTTCTTCGGGAAAAATTACATATAGAGAGCCGAATTGTGAAAATTAGGCCATCTAGACGCTGTAGTTCCTTTAATACACAGTACTCCATTTTTTAAAATGTGACAATTTAGTGATTCATTAGATTGTCCCCTTTCTGAAGAGAACAGGACTGGTATAATGGTGGAGACTCTTACAAGATGGTGTAGGCATGTTATCTGTGAATGTGATAGGATGTCTGTGCGCGCGTGTGTCTGTTGTACATAAGGCGCTATATAAGTGCAATATATTATTATTATTATAGATACTTCTATCGATGTTATGTAAAACAGTTATCTTTGTAAGTTATGATTTTTTTAAATAAACCCTATATATATATACATGATACATATCTTTACAAAGTTAAATAATACCGATTAAAGGGACTTAGTAACTTTGTCCAAATCCTCAAAATCCAATTGGAAATCTATAGCAGTTCTCTTATACCTTGTTTAGTTCGTATTAACAAAAAAAGCATGGGACAGGTTACGTTTGTTTTCTTCAAATTTCCCTTTCGTTACAAAGATATGTACGATTGAAGTTTGCAGATAATAAATGTGAGTTAGTGAATATATCACTTTGCATTTTGCTATACTCGGCCATATAACATCCATTTGACTTGAAATTTTCACACAATACCCTGTGGATATAATAGATAACAACAATATACATTATATATCAACCAATCATCACTTTTTGCACATGTCAACAAAGTTACTAGATCCCTTTAATATTGTCTGTTTGTGTAAGAAAAACAAAATGACGTAAAATAATCAGAAAGGCGCTACTATATAAACTGTAAAACCAACACCAATACATGACAAGAATATAAACAAGGTCAACATTACCACGTTATGCAAAAGTTGAAAATGTCTGAAAACAATATAAGAACATTATATAAGTTCACATGACAAGAAGCTAAATATGATGCAGAATTTCTACACATTGGCGCAATATATTGTGACATTAGGTATTAGTTGTGTCTTTATTCTTTGTATTTGATTAACGTGAAGTTAATTAATGCTGTGCTGTTTTAATAAGAAATTCTTAGGAAATCCTCACACTCGATTCCACTTTTTATACTTCATGTTTGTGAATAATATGAGTATAATTGCTTTCCTCTCAGTGAATGGTTTTGTCTGGACAGCCAAAGTGTTATGTCTGCCCACTGCAGTGAACCCCCATAAAACTATGGAATGTGGCCAGTTTGGCCTTGGTGGTCAAACACTATGCTGTACTGTAGAACGTTCTATATACATTCATTATTCACGATGCAACATCATACCAGAAAGGTGGGAAACCCTCTCTGATCATACTATAAAACACCCTTGTTCCGAGTTATAGAATGACTGCATGATCTCTCCAGCCGGGGGGCATATTATGTATAATTGAATATGGTAAATGGTAATTTTAATCATGTTTACAGAGATGTGTTTATATGATCATTGATGCTGATAGTAATGTTAATACTCTTCTTTTCTCTTACTCTCTCTTTAAATCTCTCTGCTCTATCGTCTTTGACTCTCTGTTCCCCTCTCCCTTTTGTATACTCCATGATGACTTTCTGTATTAAGTTTATTTTGTTTTGCAATGTAGGCTACATATGAATATTTACCATGATATGATATGTAACTCAATGTCCGATAATAATTTGATCAAAACATCAAACGTAAGGGGTTCATAAAAGAGAGATAGGGCGTGCCCCCACGTAATTTGCATGCTCTCGCCACTCGTTAAAGACATGGCAAATGAAATACGGCAGATTGACTAATTGGCTTGCAAATGGATTGTGGACCAAATAGACCAAATCGATTGTAGACGAACAGATGTGTAGACTAAATGACTGGTAGACCAAATATATTGTAGACCACTTGTTTGGTAGACGAAATGGATGGTGGACCAAATGTACATGTAGACCAAATGATTTGTAGACCAAATGTACATGTAGACCAAATCGATTGTAGACCAAATGAATAGTAGACCAAATGTATAGTAGACTAACTGGTTAGTAGACCAATTAAATAGTAGACCAAGTGATTCGTAGACTAACTGGTTGTAGACTAAATGATGTATAGACCAATTGGTAGTAGCCCAATTGATAAGTAGACTAACTGGCTATTAGACGAAATGCACATTAGACTAATTGAGTAGTAGACCATGTGGTTATTGGACGAATTGGCAGATAGACGAATTGGCGTATAGACCAAATGGCTCGTAGACGAACTTACTGTGGACGAACCGGGTTTAGACTAAATGACAGTGGACCAAATGGGTAGTGGACCAAATGGTTGTAGACCAAATGGCAAGTCACCGTAGTACTTACGTGTAATATTTATATTCAAACCGCAAAGTGACAGGTTAATAATGCTAATTTGATATGGTTGGTTGGATACTCCATATGGATGCTCCCCGTTATGCCCGTAGATGCCCTTCTAGTAAAATCTATACTTCTACTTCTACTTCTACTTGGGTACTCGACAGGGTCCATCAGTCAGGACGTAGAGTCGAGGGGAACCGGTGAGGTGTCCCATTAATTGCCGATTGAGGCAACTGCTCCCGCAAAGGCTCCTAGTGATGTAGAAGCCAAGATATTATTGGGGAGCGCATTCCATGCTGTTACAGTTTGGTGGTGGTGGTGGTGGTGGTGGTGGTGGTGTGGTGGGGGTGGGGGGGGGGGGGGGGGGGGGGACAATTTAGTTTCTTTAGTTTCTTTAGTTTCTTTAGTTTCTTTAGTTTCTTTGGTTTCTTTAGTTTCTTTAGTTTCTTTAGTTTCTTTAGTTTCTTTAGTTTCTTTAGTTTCTTAGTTTCTTTAGTTTCTTTAGTTTCTTTAGTTTCATTTACCACCACCACCCCCACCACCACCACCACCACCATATGGTGGTGGTGGTGGTGGTGGTGGTGGTGGTGGGGGTGGTGGGGGGGGGGGGGGTACGTGGTGGTGGTGGGGGTGGTAATATAATAATAATGGTATTTTATTCAACAAAATGTCACATTCACAGCTACAAGCTGAATTGCAGTGTCATTTGCAACAATATTTACAAGCATGGAATAACATTAATGAACTCACGAGGTATAAAGAAACCTTAATATGTTATATACAATAATTAGAGAAATAAATCATAATATACCTGAATAGTATCACAAATTAGGCATGAATACTAACGAAAGACAGTAAATTATATTATTATTTTGTATATCGATTAATCAATAATTAAAGGGCATCAAGCGTGGGGATGCTACACAGCGGGTCGCCATTTTGAACTGGGCTAGTTTGCGCGCACCGCATGACACTGAGCTAACGTGCATCACGCACCGTGCGCAACGTGTACTTAAGATGGCGCCGCGCATCTGATTTGACGAATCTGAAGTACCTTTAAGTGATTACAAAAATCAATAGGCATCATGTATCAATTTATATTTCCTAATGCAAATTTTATATTTTAAGATAACATTAAAACCATTATGACTGCTGTAACATTTACTGGGCTAGTTAAAAATTTACGAATATTACATAATATAGCTCAATCATAAATTAATAGAATAACGAATTAGCCGTAATTACTAACCAACAACAGTGAGTAATAATGTTGTTTTATATATTGATACATAAAATGAGTAATAACAAAAGCCCATAATATAATATTAAGGCATCGTGTATTAATTCGATTTTCTAATGCAGATTTAATATTTAAAAGTAAAATTTGTAACATTTAAAATACTTATAAATTAATATTTATAACACTTACTAAGCAAGCTAAAGATTTATACAAAAACTACATAAACTAGCAGCAATTCTTGGAAATTAGTAAGAATTAATTATCCAAATAGAATGATATGATATATGAATCATAATCTATTGCATTCAATGGCTTAACTAACTTTATTCAATTACATGGATTATGGATATAATGATATCACCCGTAAATTGAGACTCGTACACAAAAATGCGAATTCAAATGCATTTCAATAAGAGTGTTTTGGTTTGGTTCAATAGCTTATAATAATCAACACTTACTTTTAAATTTAAAAGTATTAAATGTACAATTATAAGGTACTGTATCTCGCTGTAATAACTAGTTTGTCCAAATCAATTATCCAATACAATTCGTAAGGGTGAATAAATGCATTTTACAATCAAAGTATAATTGCCCGTTATTATACACAAATGCCTCACACAAAGGAAGCATCATAATAAAGATAGGAAGCATCATAATAAAGATCGGAATTATGTGCGTGAACAATTATAACACAATAATCAAACCAGTATATTATAATAGTACATAACTTACGTGTCTAATGTATTACATGCATCAATATACATAGGGATTTTAAGGTATCTAATTAGTATTTTCATTCAAGCATCTCACAATGTAAGGAATAGGGCTGGACCTATACCTTTCTGTCCTACAACCAATAGAATATAAATTTGTTTGACGACATAACTGCCTTCCAGTGTCTGGTCTCTGTTCTGGGAGCCAGTTCCGGAAATCATTGGAATTAAGGAGGGATTTGCCGAACTTCAAGCATGTTTTCTTTCGCCTATCTTCCAAAGTTTCAACCATCGTAACATCCAAAGCATTATCATATGATCCATAAAGGGGACCCAAAATCAGCCTTAGTGCTCGTTTCTGGACTCTTTCAATAGAGGCTGTTTGCATTTTTGTTAGACCAGGGTGCCAAACAGGCACCCCGTACTCTACCAAGGGGCGAATGTATCCCTTATAAATCAATATCAAATCTCTCATTGGTAATTTAAATGGAATTAAAGAACGAAGAATATGCATTCGCTTATTAGTCTTCCTAATCATAGCACCTGACCCTCCCACTTAAGATTTTCATTAATCAAAATACCAAGGACTTTCATTGAATCTACTTGGGCTAGAGTCAAATTATTAATTTTTACATCGAGCGGTGTTTTTTCATATTTACCAAAATCGACACGCATTACATTGCATTTATTAGGATTGAGTTTCATATTGTTTGTATCACACCATTGAGTTAATGAGTCCATGGTCGGCTGGACCTCACTGGGCGCATCCCGCATACGTGACTCTACATTACAAATGTCATATCATGATCCACGTACTTCCAGTAATGATGGTGATGATGATGGTGATGGTGATATGATAACAACAATGATGATGATGATGATATTAATAATTAATGTTATGATCTAATTACTTTGTATTATTTTTATAGTTATTATGCTGAAGAAGTTGGCGACTGATTGCAATGATTTAGAACATAATTTACCAACGCTATTAGTCATAATTATCATTATACCATGGAATTAGGTCTGATGGATAGGGTTAGGGTTAGGGTTAGGGTTAGGGTTAGGGTTAGGGTTAGGGGGTGGGGGGGGGGACAATTTAGTTTCTTTAGTTTCTTTAGTTTCTTTAGTTTCTTTAGTTTCTTTAGTTTCTTTAGTTTCTTTAGTTTCTTTAGTTTCTTAGTTTCTTTAGTTTCTTTAGTTTCATTTACCACCACCACCCCCACCACCACCACCACCACCATATGGTGGTGGTGGTGGTGGTGGTGGTGGTGGTGGTGGTGGTGGTGGTGGTGGGGGTGGTGGGGGGGGGGACCTAGTGGTGGTGGTGGGGGTGGTAATATAATAATAATGGTATTTTATTCAACAAAATGTCACATTCACAGCTACAAGCTGAATTGCAGTGTCATTTGCAACAATATTTACAAGCATGGAATAACATTAATGAACTCACGAGGTATAAAGAAACCTTAGTATGTTATATACAATAATTAGAGAAATAAATCATAATATACCTGAATAGTATCACAAATTAGGCATGAATACTAACGAAAGACAGTAAATTATATTATTATTTTGTATATCGATTAATCAATAATTAAGTGATTACAAAAATCAATAGGCATCATGTATCAATTTATATTTCCTAATGCAAATTTTATATTTTAAGATAACATTAAAACCATTATGACTGCTGTAACATTTACTGGGCTAGTTAAAAATTTACGAATATTACATAATATAGCTCAATCATAAATTAATAGAATAACGAATTAGCCGTAATTACTAACCAACAACAGTGAGTAATAATGTTGTTTTATATATTGATACATAAAATGAGTAATAACAAAAGCCCATAATATAATATTAAGGCATCGTGTATTAATTCGATTTTCGAATGCAGATTTAATATTTAAAAGTAAAATTTGTAAATTTAAAATACTTATAAATTAATATTTATAACACTTACTAAGCAAGCTAAAGATTTATACAAAAACTACATAAACTAGCAGCAATTCTTGGAAATTAGTAAGAATTAATTATCCAAATAGAATGATATGATATATGAATCATAATCTATTGCATTCAATGGCTTAACTAACTTTATTCAATTACATGGATTATGGATATAATGATATCACCCGTAAATTGAGACTCGTACACAAAAATGCGAATTCAAATGCATTTCAATAAGAGTGTTTTGGTTTGGTTCAATAGCTTATAATAATCAACACTTACTTTTAAATTTAAAAGTATTAAATGTACAATTATAAGGTACTGTATCTCGCTGTAATAACTAGTTTGTCCAAATCAATTATCCAATACAATTCGTAAGGGTGAATAAATGCATTTTACAATCAAAGTATAATTGCCCGTTATTATACACAAATGCCTCACACAAAGGAAGCATCATAATAAAGATAGGAAGCATCATAATAAAGATCGGAATTATGTGCGTGAACAATTATAACACAATAATCAAACCAGTATATTATAATAGTACATAACTTACGTGTCTAATGTATTACATGCATCAATATACATAGGGATTTTAAGGTATCTAATTAGTATTTTCATTCAAGCATCTCACAATGTAAGGAATAGGGCTGGACCTATACCTTTCTGTCCTACAACCAATAGAATATAAATTTGTTTGACGACATAACTGCCTTCCAGTGTCTGGTCTCTGTTCTGGGAGCCAGTTCCGGAAATCATTGGAATTAAGGAGGGATTTGCCGAACTTCAAGCATGTTTTCTTTCGCCTATCTTCCAAAGTTTCAACCATCGTAACATCCAAAGCATTATCATATGATCTATAAAGGGGATCCAAAATCAGCCTTAGTGCTCGTTTCTGGACTCTTTCAATAGAGGCTGTTTGCATTTTTGTTAGACCAGGGTGCCAAACAGGCACCCCGTACTCTACCAAGGGGCGAATGTATCCCTTATAAATCAATATCAAATCTCTCATTGGTAATTTAAATGGAATTAAAGAACGAAGAATATGCATTCGCTTATTAGTCTTCCTAATCATAGCACCTGACCCTCCCACTTAAGATTTTCATTAATCAAAATACCAAGGACTTTCATTGAATCTACTTGGGCTAGAGTCAAATTATTAATTTTTACATCGAGCGGTGTTTTTTCATATTTACCAAAATCGACACGCATTACATTGCATTTATTAGGATTGAGTTTCATATTGTTTTTATCACACCATTGAGTTAATGAGTCCATGGTCGGCTGGACCTCACTGGGCGCATCCCGTGACTCTACAAATGTCATATCATGATCCACGTACTTCCAGTAATGATGGTGATGATGATGGTGATGGTGATATGATAACAACAATGATGATGATGATGATATTAATAATTAATGTTATGATCTAATTACTTTGTATTATTTTTATAGTTATTATGCTGAAGAAGTTGGCGACTGATTGCAATGATTTAGAACATAATTTACCAACGCTATTAGTCATAATTATCATTATACCATGGAATTAGGTCTGATGGATATTATATACAGTATATCGCATGCCACATTATATCATCACCATCATCATGTATGTAATTATTTGAATTTATATAATGTATAGCCCATTGAGTCACATCTAGTATAATGCACTTTATAAGCAACATTTATTATTATCATTATCATACACCAACACTATCCAATAAGCCCACAACCATTCAGACACACAACTAAATACAAACCATACACATGCATACATACACCTTATGTCAACAAAAGTACACACACGGACGGACAGACGCACACGCAGATAAAACACACACACACAAACAATCACACGCATGCACACCCACACACACATCAAACCAAATCAGCGATTATAAGGTAACTGTAAAAATAAAACAGAATGCAATTATTTTCCCTAAATATGCTTTATTTATCTAGTCACATTTTCACAAGATCTAGAACCAAATTTTGAGAAGTTGTGGAAAAGTTACAAATTTGAGTTTAAAAATTGTGTACAAAGAAATTAAAGTTAGTTCTCAATAAACCATTTATTCCCATTACAAAATATTACAGACCGATTGAAAATGTTCTCCTTTACCTTTAGATGGCATCAAATTAAATTGATTATTTAAAAATTATTCCATTTTCCATACACACAGCAAATTTACAGCAAATATGTTTAAGTGAATTAATACACCGTGTCTCAGATAAAACGAAACCGGGTTTCATGGCAGAAATTTTCTGTCATAATGAATAATTTCCTTGATGATATATATATGTCTGAAAAGCTCTGTGTCTCTTCTTTCATTTGATGTACAACTTATGGCACATAATTCAAGCATGACTGAATTAGAACAATGGAAAGTGGTGTTACCAATATTCCATTTGCACGCATACATTTTAAGTTTGGGTGAGTTTTAAGGGTTGTAAACGTACTTATTTTTAAAAAGGACAAACACCACATGAAAGTTCATATTTGTATCTTTTACATGACACCTCATGCTAAAAAAATTAATGATTTATGCCAGAGAACGAGTACAATGAAACCATGCCTGATTTCTGCCCAAATGAGTGAAAGTTGAGTAAGAAGTCGCTCACCTTTCCTGACAATGGAATTTGATGCATGAGTGAATTTACACAAACATGGGGATCAGGGAAACCATGGGAAACAGGCTAGATCAGGAAAATTACCCATTTGGGCTGGAATCAAGCATGATTTCATTGTACTCGTTCTCTAGCATAAATCATTTATTTTTTAATCATGAGGTGTCATATAAAAGATAAAATTATGTATTTTTATGAGGTGTTTGTCTTTTCTCAAAATAAGTACGTTTACTACGGTTAAAACTCACCCCAAAACCTCACCCAAACTTGCAATTTCTGCGCGCAAATCGAATTTTGGTAACACCTCTTTCCATTGTTCTAATTCAGTCTTGCGTAAATTATGTGCCATAAGTTGTACATCAAATGAAAGAAGAGACACAGAGCTTTTCAGACATATATATATCATCAAAGAAATTATTCATTATGACAGAAAATTTCTGCCATGAAACCCGGTTTCGTTTTTTCTGGGACAGTCTGTATTATGAGTTGTTAATGCTGAATACACTTACCATCATAATGCAATTACACAACTTATTACAAATTTTCTCATTAATTTGAATTTTTACAAACTTTACAGCCTATTCCAAATATTTAATTTATAAGTTACTTTGGGACAAGCGCGACTATAATAATAATTGGAATATCAAACACGACAAACAAATATTCTACTATGAGGCCACTCTCAATTCACCTACACTTTAAACATAGAAATATATAACAAGTCAACATTATACATTATTTATGTGGGTCTCGAGCATGAAATACAAAACAGATATATTGCACTGTTTGAATCAACTAAGTTTTGGAAGTGTATTATCCCCACTTTTTTTACATACAATTACACTCCCCTTGTTTTGTTCTATATTACCCCCTCCCTATTTACTGAAAATAAGTTAATTTTTTGTTTATAATTTGCTGTCAATTAATTTATTGGTTCTTTCCATTAAACATAATAAATATTCAAATCCAAATGCATTTAACTTTCAATGACTTCTAAAATGATCATCAAAATTTGACCCATGAATTCTGGATTGTGAAGACATCGTCTTTTCAACATCCTCTTGCATGAATTTATGTTTATTTTGTGTCCAAAACAAGTTAAACTAGTTTATGGGACAGGATGAAAAATACCCTTAACCTGGGTTAACACATTTAGTTTTAACTATGTAATATGCCCACTCTCCCCAAATACTTTTTTTGTTTACATTAGTAATGTAAACATAAACATTTTTGTTATATATAGCTCTGACACCAAACAACAAACACTCTACATAAAAATAACTTACAATATACCCATTTTCTATGTACAATTTACATGATAATCCTACACAACATAGAGATATATATTCAAGAAATATGCTAAAACAATTATTTTACATTATTTTTCTCTTAAAGCTATGGTCAGCTGAATTGAAATATCACATATTTCTGATAAATACATAACCTGGGGGAGTTGCATATAGAGTAACGATTAATCGCAAGTCAGAAAATATGTGCATGTAAACCAATCAGATTTGCGCATTTTCTGCCAAATTTTGCGATTAATTGCAACTCTTTATGCAACACCCCCCTGAACACGCACATATTATAGCTTAACATTACTAAGTACTGAACATTAAGTAGAGTATAGCCTTATATTATTAAAAAACTTTCCAGTATTGAATATTCTTTTTGCGAAAACAAAAGATTGTGTCAGTAAATTAATTGAGAATACATACCAAACCTATCAAACTTTGATATAGACAGGAGCAGGAATGTTGAGTGTTCTCAAAGGAATGTATGTCATTTGAAAGAAAAGATTTTAAAGACATTGAAAGGTTTTTGTCAATGAACTCACAAATTCTGTCATTACCTTGTGAAAGTTTGTGTGTTGTTCTGAATACTTGGATTAATACTGACTTTTCTGCACGAACGCTTGAAAATTATACTCGTTAGTCAAATTAAGTGAAATATTTTGAAGATCAGTTCTGGATATTATGAATAGTGTAGAAATGCATCATTATATTGTCCAAAGTTTCCTTTTTGAATAACAGTGAAGACCACTACACAAATTGCGCACAACCAATTTAAGCAAACAAATTTTTCTAAATTAATTAATGCTGATTAATACACACTTATATATATATATACCATTGCTATATAATGCTGATCAATTAATTGTTCCTAATTTACAAGCAGTAAAGAAAAAATTCAGAAAAAATACTTCTAGTTTGCTTTTAACCCGTTTAGGACAATGTTGATTTTGGTATAACAAGCATCCTCCATAGAATCCAGCCCGATTATTTCAAGGCCCAGTCGTGAACAGGTTAACCAATAAGTACAACAATTTTGCATAACTATTAAGTCACCTTTCTATTAACTTAATTAAGCTGGACAGAAGAGCACCTAGTGTAACATTGACTTTAAGGGGGTAAATAAATATGCATAGTACAAACAAAGAACTAGATGAAAGGACACACAATATGTATATTATATTTCCTTATAACTAGTTGTGCATATAATTATGTAATAACATTTGATTTCACTCCTAGCTAATTCCATGATCGTCTACTTTACATGGACGAAATAGTGATAATATTCTCTTACTTTGTTTTTCACAAATGTACATCTCGGACGCAAACACATACAGGAAAATAAAATGTCGAGACTTGCGACTTCAATTACCCTGAATGAAATTTAAACACAAAAGAGCATATTTCATACACGATTCTTATAGTTATTTTCTCATCTTCTCCTCTTATTTTTGTTTTCAAAATAATATTGAGTTATGTTCAATGTTGTTAATTCAAATCTCTATTTCAATATTCTTAGATACAGAAAGAAATCATGCAGCAAACAGACAAGAAAAAGGGCAAGATATTATTTCGGATAATATTCAGCTAACAAATAAAAAATGTGCTTTAACTTTGAATCGCAATATTTTGATAAAGCAATTGGTTAATAAATGAAACCATATCAAATAATTTTGGCTACATCCTCAACTTTTGTGAGGAATCAAAATACAAACGTCAGCTAATAAACCCCCCCCCCCCAAAAAAAAAATCATGATTTTTAAACCCTAAATACTCTTGTAATACATTACATCAAGTGAGAATAAAATTAATATGTGAGTGTACGAGTGTGTACGTGCCCGACAGTTGTTGTTTCGCTAAATTGACAGGTTAAAAGAATTCACTTGTGGACAAAGAAATGCTGAACTAATTCAATTCATACACAACAATATCACAAACAAAAATGTGGAAATGAAATAAATAATCTGAAAAATCAAGGCTAATGTAAGCTTAATAATATTAAAGCCACATAATACACCACCATTAAACAAATCTTTAAATATGACAATTCCTCTTAGAACAAAAATAATTTCAGAGTAATAATACACACAAACAAATATATGTAAAAATACATATCAATAAAAAGCGATTTTGAAATACAACCAAAGAAAATGTTTTAAATTAAACCCCATAATATAGAAATTAAAAGGATTCCGACTTCTAGAAAGAAAGAAAAATTTGTTAAAAAGTGCCTTTAAAAAATTCTGGTTCATTTAATTCTGTTAATTCCCCAATTTTAATACAAGAATTATAATTTTGTTCAACTTGATCTTTTCAAAATATGCATTTGTTTGAATATACTCAATAAAGTAAACACATTGGATAATAATAATAATTAATAATCATAAACAAAATATCAGGCACATTAGTAGTCACCAAGAACAAATTCTGAAAGTTCAAATTCTTTATGAAATTGACCCGTTACCAGTTGGTTTATTACTAAAAATGAGAATTCCCACAAATGGTGACCTAGGGAGTAGCGTTAGCATGCTTAATGATCTTTAAAGAGGAGGAAAGGTCAGGGTGCAATACAGATTTCTTCATAAGAGAACTCGCTCAATGGACTGGATTAAGCATGCTGGGTTTTTCAGAAAAAAATGTTTTTCAGAAAATATAGACTGCCTTTTGAGGCCATTGCTGGGGACAATTAACCATTCAGATAATTTCAAAGACTGAATTAAACAACTTCATACTCTTTTAGAGATGGGATAGGGTAAGGGATAGTTAATAATCAACAAGAGAGTTGAATAGACCGGATTAAACATGTTAGTGATTTATAACGAATGGGGAAGGGGCAGAAAATAGGTAAAGCAAAAAATAGCCTTTTGAACAGGGAGGGGCTGCTTAGTGGCGGTGGCGTAGCATGGTCAGACTGATGGGGGGGGGGGGGGGGGCACACCTTATATATTTCTTTATTTTTACACAGTTTTTCTTGTTAAGTTTTGTATTGATTTGATCAAATAAGTAACTACGCCACTGGGGGCAGGACAGATTAGTCAATGAGGGGGAATTTAAAAGACCGGATTGAGCATGTTGGCTGGTCCCTCCTGTCCCCAGCGGTTGAGCAGCAGCTGGTGGAGTTTCTGGAACTCCGCGCTCCGGTCCGGGCAACCATCGGTGGCCGAGTTGTCTTCTTCGAGCACGAAGCTGCAGTCATCGGCCTCCTGCTGTGCACCCGGCGCCGCCACAGTGCACTCCTTGGTCTGGGACGCATAGTTGCACGCCTGAGCGGTCACGGAGTAGCGGCCGGGTGTCAGCAGACGCCAGTAGTCTCCGTCTTCGGCTAAGGAAATGAGAGATGAAGGCATCACAGAATACATTATTAGTGAGTCCTTCTGCATATAGTGCCCATGTATTAAGGAAAGCAAGAAAATTGGCCACTGTAGACAGGTGACATTATAGACAGGTTCCAGGGATTACATTTTACTTGCCCAACAACAATTTCTACCTGCCCAAGGCAATTGGGCTAGTGGTCGAGCCCTGGATATGGTCAGCAACGAAACTAGACCATTTGTGTCATTTTACTTGTCTAATATCAATTTCTTCTTGCCTCTGGCAATCGGTCAAGTGGTCAAGCCCTGGATATGTTTGTCAACCAAACTAGACCATATATGATATTTTACTTGCCCAACATCAATTTCTACCTACCCCTGGTTAATCGGGCGAGTGGTCAAACAAAACTAGACCATTTATGACATATTACTCGCCCAACAACATATTTTACTTGCCCCAAGCAATTGCAAGTGGTCAAGCCATAGATGTGGTCGGCAACCAAACTAGACCATTTATGATATCGTACTTACACAACAAAAATGTCTACTTGACCCCGGTCAACTACATGCATACAAGTGGTCAGGGTGAGGGAGGTGTTTCACCAATACTAAAATTGATTTAAGCATCAATTCAATAACTATTATCAGTAAAAAATGTTAATAAGAATATGACAAGGTATGAGAAAACCACTAGAGTTATGAGTAAGTTTTGAGGATTTGGACAATGTTACTAAGTCCCTTTAAATTAATTTTAGTGTATACTAGTGAAACGCCCAACTGGATATATGGTCACTCACCAGTGGTGATGTCATGGTCGATGTACAGGGGGTTTCCCTCCTCAGTCACGTTGGTCACCTGGATCTTGACGTTGGCGATTCCGTTGTCGTCGCCATCGACAACTGTTCCCTTGATACCAGCATGCACCTGATGTATTGTATTGAGAAATAAAGAAAATAATGGGAATCGTTATGGATTATGCAATGCTAGAAATTATCTATTTGCCTTGTGGCCTAGTTGGGCTTGTTAAAAGAAGACTTATCAAATTCTAGTGGCGAAACCTGAATCTGTTGTTGGCCCTAGATCGGTCTGATCGGTTCACTTTTACAATTACAGTTTTTGACTTGATGTGCCTTGTTTGCCTGATCACTGCTGATCACTGCAAGCTATGCTACTGATTCTAATAAATAAAAATGCTATTCTTGGAATCTATCTTGCATTTAGTTGTTATGTCGGGCAAACCTTAGGAATGCTGCATGGTGCTAGAAGCAATCTCTGTAAATAGAATACTGAAAGATCAGAAGAATCTAACAATTAAGTTGTCATATTATTGATGTCTCAAATATCTCTTTTGGACAAATATCATAAAGTTAAAGTGATCCACTTCAAAAGGATTCCAACCCGAATGCTGAAAATCAATCTGAAATATCCCCACCATCAGGGAGACATTCGAAAAATCAAAGCCAATTTCATTCTTATGTTTCCGTAAGCCAAGTGATTTTTGTTGAATTTGACAAAGTTAACGGATCAGTTCAATTTAAAATTAATTTAATACGGCCATTCATACCTGCATCATGTAGTCGAGCAGAGATTGTTTGTTATCCGCCCAGTAGTCGGCAAAGTCTCGCGGGTCCACGGGGAACTTGACGCAGCTCATCTCTATGGTGATCTCAAAGGAATTGGTGTGCAGGTAGTTGTAGTCTTGCATGCCTGGATAGTGAGATGACATTATACAGAAGTGTCGATAACATTAAAGTACTAGTACAATTGCACATTTTTAATTTTTGACAGAAACTGTATATCAACTTTGAATTGTGTGGTTCTGCAAGTATTGAGTGCATACTGCTCCAGGGTGACCACAAAGGTGTACGTAGGTGTCCGAGTATTTGAAACCTTTTAAAATATGCCTCAAGAATATTACTCCAAAAGTTTGTAGAATACTTGTATCTAATTACCATTGTGAAAGAAAATGTGAACTAATGTTTTAAATGGCGTGGTTCTAGTAAGAATACATGTTAAGTTCCTTACCTCCTTTCAGTGGATACCAGTCAGCGCCGTTGGTGATTCCGCCCTTGAATGTCGAATCCCCAGCATCCATGTCACAAGGAGAGCGGTGTGGGTCAGACATGACGCCGTGCACCTCCGAGTACGCCCGGGAGACCTGGCGGAAGACCGCGTCGTCCGGAGTAGCCTCGTAGTGGGCCTTGCCGTCGCGACTGGCATCGTACGGGTAGTTGGCGACGATGTCCCCACCATGCAGGTTGGCAGAGAGAACGAAGGGGTACTCCTGCAGCCATTCCATCATAGTGCGGGTCTCCGGCTCCAGCTTAAGATTAAAATAATAATAACAGTTGGTTTATAATTGATTTGATTTATTTTTTCCACATTTTCAATATTCAATATGAAAAACATCAAAAATAAATTATATTGACATTTCTTATACACCAAATAAAATGATTCTTTATATTATTTAACATATCCTCAATTATAACATTTGTTCGGTCTCCATATCCTTTTCCTTCCACTGTATGTGTTTACATACACAAATGTAGGCCTACAAATCATTTGTCTGTTTGGTCTGCCTTCACATTTGCCTGCACTGGAGATTCTAATCTAGGTTGAATATATACCAGTCAAACTTTATATAAATATAACCACACAGCAGGCTTTGGTGCGATTGATACAAAACTGGATATAAACAGTTTTGTGTAGTTTCCAGTAATAATTTTTCTTCATTGGAATCTAATATCAATGATTGCGCTTTGAGCATCTTAAAAGGTGGACATCGCGCAATATAAAAATATTAAGTATTATTATCATTATCCTCTCTTACCTCCTCCCTGCTAGTGTACACGCTGATGTGGTTGTTGCGTCCGTGCTTGCGGGGGAAGCGGCCCGATCGGCTGCCATCTGAAGTCTCCCCGAAGATGATCTTGTCTAGGTCGGGGAAGTTCCTGTTGAGATCGATGCCATTGTAGTTGGCTCGCCCATAGGACCACTGGTTGCTTCCAGTATCCTTCAGCTACCAAGAACAAATTATACACACAAAAAAGAAAGATATTATTATTATGCTACAGACATTAATGATCTTATTTGCTTCCAGAAATCAGAACATAATACATGCTATTGATAACATTGCAATATATCTATAGACGTTCATGAAAATTCTCTCTTATTGATCAATCAGGGCTTTGAGAGGAGAATAACAGTTATTATAACAGAAGATGATCTTGTCTAGGTCAGGGAAGTTTCTGTTGAGATCGATGCCATTGTAATTGGCTCGCCCATAGGACCACCGGTTGCTATAATCCAGTACATAATGTAACTGCATCAATATATACAAATTATTTTTAAAAGGATATTTTGAGTGTCATAAAATAAAAATTTCTGTAGCATAAATATATATTTCTTTTTTGTGTGTTTGTTCTTGGTAACTACCAAGAATAAACACAAACAGGAAGATATTATGCTACAGCAATATAAAGCCCCAAACAGTGCATTTTTGCCGATGCTTGCACGATTGCGTGATTTTACCAGTCCGAGTTTCGACGGCAAAAATTTATCGGGATACCGGTTACCGACCGGTTACAGTTTATCGGTACCTGGTTCTGAAAATATCCGACATGACTCAGCCTTAATTAAAAGACACAATCGGTATCCAGTAAAAATTGGACTTGAATCATAACAAATATTGATCCTAGGTTTGGTTGTGATGGAATGATTGATCATAAATGGATGCAACATGTAATATCCCTGTTACAAATGGGAGCTTGTCCGGGAAGAACAGAATAAGATTGACAACTCACTGAACTCAGTTGCATGAAAGCTTGGCCTAAACCAATATCTAGGATCTAAAGCTAAACTAATAGTTTGGGGAAACCTCTTTAAACAAACAAAAATCTATGTATGCTCATCTATTGCAGACAATGAGACAGAATGTGACATACTTATAATATTTTGTGTAGATGTTACATTAAAAGACACAATCGATAATCCAGTACAATCTGGACTAAAATCATTCAAACAACATTGATCCTTGGTTTGGTTGTGACAGAATGATTGGTCATAAATGGATGTAACATGTTATGTCCCCGTTACAAATGGGGGCTTGTCCGGGAAGCACAGAATAAGTTTGATCAGTTGCATGAAGCAGGCAGGGCTTGGCTTTTACCAAGATGGAAAGCTTAATAACAGCATGGGGAAACGTGTTTAATCTAAACAAATCTCAATATCCTTGAACTATTGTTGACAATTTGACAGAATGTTAGGTTTGTGTAGATGACCATTACATTTCAGGGGGGAAAAAAATCTATATTTATTTTGGGGGGCTACTTTTCAAGCTTGCCTGCATGGAAATAACATTCTAAAATTTGTTTTTCATTGAACTCTACGCAAATTTACAGGGGCTCTTTTTTGGCATTTCGGGGGTGACTTCGCCCAGAGCCCCTGTGTATTTGTTCACTGTTACATTTTAAAACACAATGAATAATCCAATAACCATCTGAAGCCTATTTGTATGTTCAATTATATTACAACAGGTTTACATGTTTACTACTCTTATCATTATCAGGCAAACAAAATGTCTCATATAAATAGGAAATCATGATATGTGTGCATGCATATAAAATGTGCCTTTTATTATTATTAATGTAGACCTTGCTTAAAGGACAATGAAATCCAGACAAATTGTTGTATGCACTAAAAGACACTAAATATAATGAATAGTCTCTGAAAATTTGAGCACAATCGGTCAAGAAATAAGAAAACTATGGCTCTTTGAAAAGAGCCATGTATTTCTTCACGTGACTCAAATTGGCAACGCACTCTGGCAAAGTTGTGGACAACTCCCCATACATTTTGTACACAAAATTTCAGTTTTGTTCAATTTTCTCAAAATGTATGTATACCCTTCGTTCGAGTTCAACATATGTTTTGCAGAATGATTTTATACATAACATATCATGAATTGGGGGAATGGAAAAATGTGACTATGAAGAAAACTGTAAAAATGGGAACATTTGTGTACAAAACATATGGGGAGTTGTCCACACACTTATCAGAGTGCGTTGCCAATTTGAGTTCCCCATGGGAATAAATGGACATCTTCAAAGAGCCGTAGTTTTCTTGTTTCTTACCCGATTATGCTCTAACTTTCAGAGATTATTCTTCATAATCTCTTCAAGACTATGAAAGCAACATTTTGCTTGGGTTTCATTGCCCTTTAATTGCAGATTTCCAAAGCCACTTTGCTCGTTTCAAGCAACACATACCCTTTGCAGACCTGCCTCGTAGCCGTCAGGGTTCATGGTGGGCATGATGTGGATGCGGGTGTTGTCGACTAGCCATTTGATGTCTGGGTCGGTCGAGTACTTCTCGCACAGGTACGGGATGAGGAGGAGGAGCATCTCGCGGCCGACCACCTCGTTACCGTGCATGTTGCCAACGTATTTGAACTCGGGCTCACCTACATGTAGATATCAAAGATAAAGAAATAATGCAGTTAATAACAATTACAAAATATGTGGGAGGCTAGGGGGCTCAGAATTATTTCCATCACTGTTGAAATATATATATTGCAGAGAATATACCCCAGATGTCCCCACCCAACAAAAAATCATGCATACTTACGATGAAAAAGACAAAATAGAAACTAAATTATCATTAAACATGTTAGAAGAAACATCTTTTCCATCTCTGCATGCCAACATAGTCGAGAAATATATACCTTTTTCAATTTCTATGAATACATATACTTATAGTAATGCTGTTAGGTAAAGAAAAAATCCCGGATCGTTCTCGGATCGGTAGAATTCAAAATCGCTAACGAGATTCTCGGATCGGATCGGATCTCGGAAAAAAATAATATTGCAATTTGCTCTGAAAAAAATGCAACGTTGTAGACTTATCTTTCTTGTTTTATATGCCAATAATATTAACAATGTTGACGCTTTAAGGCATGCACATATCAATCTTTACAGAAAAACAGTTACAGACTATTCAGAATTAACTAAGTTTCGCAAGAAAAGTATTTTTTCCGAAGTGAATTGGGCCTAGAAATCGATCGTTTGTTCAGCATCGCGCCACACATTCACAGAACTCAGCCGGCCAGTCACGGGGAAACATCACATGTAAATTTGTACGATCTTCTTGGTGAGAGCCTTCACAAAGTGGCTATAAATTAGCCTTTTTGTGATCAACACAATTTTGGTAGTCTACTTACATGATAACATGGCATTTGAAAGCTGAACAGATAAAAAAAAATACCCCAAAACAATGAAAAACTGCGCTGAATATATCGATAAATTTCCAAAGCACGTTCGTGAGGGAAGGTTGAAGTAGTTACGGTACCGGTAGCAGCATGCAAACAAGTTTTCGGGCCGCTGCACTGCTGGCATGTTTCACGCATATTCGCTCGTGAACGGGTCTTTGTTTCATACGCCGGATTCATCCGCGATCTGATATGTATAGTTATTATTTACCGATTTTTTTAGTAGTTGTTTGCATTGCTTTGGGCTCAGTTTTTTTCTGTTCAGCTTTTAAACGCCATGCAATCATGTAAGTAGAATATCAAAACATTTAAACATGGTGCAAATAACCAAAATACGTATTTTGAGCCACTTTTAGGATGCACTGGCTGATCAGCTCGATCATACAGATATACATCTGAAGTCTCCCCGAGAGTGTCGGCCTAACTTCGTGTGCATTTCCGTCGGCAATATCGTTCAAATGACTAGCAATTTTGCGCATCCTGTTCAATTTTCGACTGCGAAACAAATTAATGAACCAAGAATTTCTCCAAAATAACCACTCATAAAGTAAACAATATTGTTATTGATTCCCCCATTCTTTATTTAAATTACACTACTTAATGGACTGTCAAACATACACATTTTCAATTATTACTGGAGAAAATGGGTCGGCAAAATCTTCCGATATTTTCTACCGAGAAAATTTATTTCTCGGATCCGTCTCGGATCCGGCTAGGAAGCGATTATCGCCGGGAAATCGGATCGTTCCCGGATCGGATAACAGCATTAACTTATAGTTATACATATTCCAGGCTATTTATATCAGTGCATGCTGTAGTTCAGAGTCCGAATCCCCAACGAAATAGCATGTTCCCATATGTTTTACATAGGGACGACTCCAAGTCCGAGTCACGAGACCATCAAAAGCGAGTCCGAGTCCGGACAGCACTGATTTATATACTGTGCAAAAATCTACATTTGACATTGACATTTGGGAATATTGATAAACTTCATGTTCACGAGATATATATTTTGCCTAGGCTTTTGTATAATTTCATAATGATTTTTATCTTCCTTACCAACTTCATGCTGACCGGGGTTATCTGATATCTCGATGACCCACAGATCCTGACCCATAACACTATGGCCGGGGGAGTAAACTCGGGTGATGTCCGGGCATTTCTGTTGAGTTTCCCTCAGAACCTGCTCCATCGCTGCTTGGTCATGGTGAATCCAGTTGTATTTCTGTCCGGTCGACGCACCAAGAACCGCCGAAAACGACGGCAAAATTGCCAGCAGACACAAAAGTAGGGTCATGGTTGCGGACCTGTCGATTTCCTATCGACAAAGATTAAAGTTACTCAACAAATAACAGTATTTGAGGAGATGTTTTGCACTAACAGCTGTTCGAGAAATAGTGTTGACTTCGTCTTCGCTATATAGTCTGTGGTGCGCGCGATTTATAATACGTGTACGAATTCCGTATAAAGTACATAAAGCTAAGCTAAAGATAAAAGCTGTCAGTGCGATGCGGTGACATGGTGCCCACTTGCTCGCCGCATCAGCGGGGCAAAACAGCGCACGGAAGAGAAGCCATACTGGCAGGATGTTGATTGTGCTCTGACGTACTGACGTGAATGGACGATTTGCGTCACTGGTCGCGTAGTCTTATGTCTAGTTTTATTCAGTCTCTTTTATGAAATCGTGACGAAATCGTAAGAAGAGTCTTGGACATTTATAGCAAACTCATATAAATCAAAAATGCTATACATTTTTTTAAAAGGGAGCAATGTATTGTGAAACAAAAAAGTAAAATAAAATTGCCTGCAACAGGCCCGTAGCCCGTAGCCCGTAAGCACCCCCCCCCCCCCAAAAAAAAAAAAAATTCAGTCCACTTTTTGCCGCGCCGACAGCGGTCTCGAACACTCAGCCTGTGGTCTCGGCCTCGAACATTTTTTAGCAAGTGGTCTCGGTCCCGTTTTTGTAAATTACGCACCTCCCCAATCACCCTAGCCTTTAACAAGGCTTCGTGTCTCAAGCAAGCAATGGCTGCGCTGCATGCAGGATCAGGAACGACTGAACGCCTGATGGAGGCTATCTGACAAGTGGTGAATTCACGTGCGATCCCGCAAATGATTGTGCAGGGTAGTCGCGCTGTCCAGTCGTTCCTGCATAATGCATACTATACCGGGCATTCAACTCAGCTCAGACGAGACATGCCTTCTTCTTCTTCTTCTTCTTCTTGGTACTGCAAACAAACTCCGCATGATGCGGATATACAGTTGCAGGCACTTGGTGGGTTTAGGTGTGCGCGCCTAATTGGGGAGCCCGTGGTGGGCCCTCCTAGTGAAATCTAGAGGCTACAATCAAGAGGCTACAATCACCCTCCAATCACCCCTTCTGGGCCTTCAAATGCAATGTTTATACGAACACTAGGCAAAACTTTGGTCTGTTTTAGTAGAATACACTATATGTACTGCATGTAGTCTGACATTTCGAACATGATCATCCGTCAAATTTGTGCTCATCATGGGCCTGGGGACATAAATTATATATTACACTAGCTGCCTCGGCGCTTCGCGCCTCGGCAGCTAGATTCGGCGCTCCGCGCCTCAGGATTAATAAAAGAAATGAATAAAAAAATTAAATTTACATCATTAAACAAATTTTTTTTGGATAAAATAATAATTATTGTGTGATTTTTATAGCGGCTAATATGATTGATAATCATCTCTACGCGCTTTACAAAATATATATATATATATATTTTGTATCATAACAAAAATAAATACAAATAATTATATCTTCAAAAAAAATGAATATTAAACAAAATATTTTAAAATGTGAAAATTAAATTCTCCCCAGTCATGTGTTGGTAAACTACAGGCATATGTAAACTTAGCCATGCAGCGTTAAATTTTCAGGAAAGTGGTGGTATATTTACAGGCATGGTTGGTATATTTATAGGCGTGCGTTGTAAATTTAGCCATCATTTCTGGGGAAAAGTTTGATTTTCACATTTTTTGTGTCTATTTTTAAAATAAATGGTGCACAGGCATTTTTTTGTGGATTGGTAAGAATTAGATTCTCTCCTTTATGTGACGAATGGTTTAAAATCATTTCAAAGTTAAACTCGTGCATTCAGTTCTTTTGATCCACTCATGCCTGTGCATCATTGGTATATTAATACACGTTATATACATCAATTTATGTGATATTACAGCACCAGTCATGTTATTTACTCATCTTTGCACATGTATACGTACATAAATGTACATCTAAATCATACGCACTACAAAGGCACTCATACATAGTTCAATTTGAATTATACATAGCATATTTACGGACATATACATGCATGCACATTCATCACTTGCAAGTATTCAAACAAGTGTATGATTACTTATAAGTACACTCATTCAAGTAATAGGGGTGTATTTTAAAGTTAGCGTTCATTTTATCTATATCTACGTCACTAAAATATATGTAGCAAATCACTATACGTTAAGTACTGTTTTATTTTAGTGATGTAGGTATGATGTTATATTATATATTTAAGTTAATTGTTTTTAGAATACACCCCTAGCATATACAACCTTGTTTCACACATATGTCCACATTAATGTGATAACATGTATCTGTTCATTAACACTCAACTTTTTGTTGCACTCTTTGAATAACTATTGAAGTACAATTGATTTGATTTTACCAGTACTTTTATTGGCAGTTTTGTTTGATAATAAATTCATAACATATTTACATTAATAAAACATATTAAAGTGAGGCCTGTAAAGTGTCAGATATTGCCCAAAATGACATTTTAGACTTCAATTCTGTATCAAAATCATTGTAAGATATGTCCGAATGATGTGTGAAAGTTTCATTGAAAAAGAACACTGCTTTCCTGGTTAAAAAGCGAAAATATGCGTTAGCTTTTATACAACGGACGTTTATGAGGTTTATGACCGTTAACGCTTAACGTTTTGAGCTGAATGATATATATCGTCATAATAAAGGGGCATTTGAAAAAATCTAACCCTATTTCATTCTTCTCTTACCATAAGCTAAACAACACAATGAGAGAAGCATTACTTATACAGATTGTGTTTTTGTTTTTGTCTGTTGTTAAGCCTAGTGCCTGCTGTGTGATTTGAACTCGGATTTGTGTTATTTGCAGTAGTTCTTGCAAGTTGGTTTAACTTCATTGCCTATGCGATTTTTTCAGTTTTCACCATGAATTGTCTTTGTTGAAACCAGGCGATTGCTATCGACACCTTTCCTGCGGACGCGAGTTACGGCAATCAGGTGCGACCATTGGGTTTTGTTGGCGACTTTTTACAGGTTTCAGGTGATTGTTATCAGGTACAGTTCAAACCTGTACAATTAGTTGCACCCCATCTCAAATCCAAGGGGATTTAGACTACCTTGAATAAATACAACTAATCTGTATTATTAGAATTACAATATATTGCATAATGCACAAAGAATGCATATGGTTTTCATTTACAACTGAATCTATAATCATTGACAACAGAACCATATATTGTACTAAAAACATATCACACATACAACAAATAAAGATAACACAAATAAACCAGCTCGACATCCCCATACACTGACATTATTTACATGGCATGGGACTCCATACATAAATAACTTTTGGTCCAGAGGGACAATAGTACCAATTAATCTCTTTGTAACATCAAAAACCCAACACAGGACTTGATAAAGTGCTGGACACTTCCAAAATACATGCTCAATACTCTCAATCAGCGTGCAAAAGGGACATATCCCATTACTAATACCCCACTGGGATAATTTCTCACGAGTGTACAAAGCTCCGTGTGTGGAGCGCCAACTAAATGACTTTAGAGCACTACATAATATTGGGTGACCTGTCATCGTCCAAATCGTTACGTTGTATTTCTACATGGGAGAATATTGCACATATCAACAGTGAGTGTAATGAAATGAAATATCATGTCACTTAATTTTTATGCTCAGGTATACAATTGCACACCCCCCTGGCATTTCAAAAGTATATGGCCGATTCAGTTTGAAATTGATGATCTAATAATGATTGACAAGTGACACAAATTTCAAAGCAATCTGAAGACGGAAACTCACGATATCAACGTCGACGATAAGTAGTTGTTGGCTACGATCGTACAACCAATTGTGATCGATCAGAAACGATCATAACATGTGATCGATCGATTACAAATTGTCTTCTTATTATTCGTTTTTCCTTTATTTTTTTCTCTTATTCATATTTGTTTTCCATAAATTTTGGTCTCTTATTAATAATCAAATATAAATGTACTCAACAAAAGCTCATGTCCATGAGCATTGTAATGACTGATATCTATATTATTTGTACTGATATTTATTATTTTTGTTATAATATATTATGTATAGAAGCCTAATGGGCCTATTATACATGAGATATTATAACAAAAAATATCAATACACATAATATAAATATCAGTCATAACAATGTTCATGAACATGAACTTTTGTTGGTACATTTATATTTAATTATGAATAAGAGAACAAAATAATGGAAAAAAGAATAAGAAGACGATTATTTGTAATCGATCGATCACATGTTATGATTGTTTGTGATCGATCACAATCGGTTGTATGATCGTAGCCAACAACTACATATCGTCGCATCGGATGTCGACGCCGATATCGTGAGTTTCCGCCTTCGGATTGCTTTGAAATTTCGGTCACTTGTCAATCATTATTAGATCATCAATTTGTGCGAATTTCAACTGAATCGGCAGTATACTTTTGAAATGCTAGGGTGGTGTGCAATTGTATACCTTTACCCATTACTCAACCATATGTCCAATTCACAAGACAGTTTTCATCTACAGCGCATACTTTGTAAAGTTTTTATCCTAAATTATTTTTTTACTCTTCCCATGTAGTTATTTCGTTATCCCTATAAGTCAAATCAATTTAAAATGTTATCATTAAAAATTTGAAAGAGCATTCCATTAAGAATCTAGACATCAGTCATATTTCAGAAGCATGAGGGGTATAATGTGCAATATTAGCTCATAAAATGTGGAATATTATGGCTAATCGGATGAGACAATGAGACAATATAATATTTCTTCTTGTCATTATCACTTATTTTCCTCTACAAATATTTCAGATTTTGAAGAAGAAAAAAAAACAGCCTTCTACGCAACCTATTCAGCACCCAAGAGAGATAATGTATACAGTCAAACCTGTCTTAGTGGCCACCTGTCTATAGCAGCCAACCTGCCTATAGCGGCCATTAAACATGACCCTCTGCAGAGAAAAACAATGGAATGAACCTGTCTACAATGGCCACTTTACTTACTTCCCTTCAGGTTTGACTGTATGTAAATCAAAGGGCATTTTATTCTACCACCTGTGGAATTAGTCAAGCTTTTAACCATAACCTCTTGTCACTAAATTCTGCTCATTATCATTAAGGTGAGATGTTGTAAAAGCAGCCGTAAAAGTTGCTAGCTGGTTCACTTTATCAGGCAGACAGCTATGCCAAGCCGGACTGTATATTGTCCACCTGGAATGTGATAAAGAGCTAGTGGGACTACAATTCAAGTTCTACTGTGATGACAAGAAGTCATCAGGATTTTTAAAGATTGTCTCTCTAGAAAGTCTCTCTAGATGGTTGCCCCTAAATGGTTGCTCTCTGACTTGTCAGTCTTCCACCTATAACAAGCTCACATGTGGTAAGATTGCTGGCAGTGTAGCCCGTATAGCATTCATTCTTGTTCAGCAACGCCTTGACCCAAGATGTGAATAGCATCTCTGCAAAATAACATGAATACAAATATAGATTTTTTAATGAGGTGAAGGTTTTTTTCTGTTGGTTAGAAGTTATAAGAAAGTACAGTAGACTAACATGGGGAAAGAAACATACGTGTTCCCCATGTATAATAAAAACAAAATAAAAATATAATCTTTAACAAAAAAAGTGTTATCAGTGTCTAAAAATAACAATTAAAATAAAATTATGACCATGAAGTTGCAGCATAAATCTCACACTCCATACTTTTTTAAATATTAAACTTTTCTTGTATACTTATAAAAATGGTTTAAACCAGTTTCATGAAATAATATGCCCCACTGTTGAGAACTTGGTCAAATTGGTGTAAAAGTTAGAAATTATGGGTATCGGCCAAAGTAAGAAATGAGAAAGATGTGACCGTTCGGACATGAAGATAGGACAGGAAATATTTGTATACCTCTTACTTTTTTACATCATTTGCGAGCTGTCACCGGAATTTGGGGGACTTCGCTGATTTGAAAGTGCTTAATTATGTGTAATTAATACAGCAGTAACATATATCCTGAATGAGCATCAATAATCTGTACAGGTCTATAAAATGTTCACTTGTCTAACAAATTAACAATATTTTCAATACTCACATAATGATATTGCTGGCTCACATCAATCTGGCAGCTTTCTGATACAGGAAACTGAGGAAAGCACAGCTACATTATGAAAGGTTGCTTTACGCAGGCCCATCATCTGCACAATAAAGAGAAATAAAGGGGAAATAGTAGAAGTACAATCAAAGGTAGTGGAAAAATTATCCAGAGGCTAAGTTATCTCAAGTCTTTTCAAAAGTAAAACTGAGAAATGTAAAATGTATTTATTGAAGAAGTAATAGGGGTCAATTGATTTGATATATCTCACACATTTTACTAACATCATTCCCTAGCTACATGCAAATTTTCCCGGGGGGGGGGTGGGGGGGGGGGGGGGGTACTCACGTATATTGGGTATACAAGGATGTGCCGCTGGGAAGGGTGACTTTTTCAAGAAAGATCCTTAGACATGGGTCCCCTTTTCATTAAAAAAATCCTTAGACATGGGTCCCTTTTTTTATTTCCTCTCTTTTATCCGGGATTTTGGGATTTGCCGATGCGAAATTGCAAAAATGTTCAAGCTCGCTACGTTCGCTAAAAGAAAGCACAAAATTTGCGGGAAATACACAGCGAACATGCAACGCCGGCAAAAACAAATCCTTAGACATGGGTACCTATTTACAGCAAAAGGACCCTTAGATGTGGGTATGGGTTCGGAGGTCTCAGCCGCACACCCCCGTCCGACTATAATCTGAGTACCCTCCCCCCCCCCCCCCCCCCCCCGGGCAAATTTTGAGAAAGATATGTGGTGTTTTTAAAAGTGTTATACCATACTCTCTTTTAAGGGATCTTCTAACCATATCAACCCTCTGTTAGAGTGAACGGCATAGGTTGAGGGAGTCAAGTCCCCTCGGTTGGATTGCAGATCTGCAACTACCTGTGGAAATGCCCACGATCCGCAATGCTTGCGAATTGCCAGTCTATTGCAGCGAAAAAGCCATAATCAAACATTTACTGCTAAACTAAGGCCAGTCCAACCTAGCAAAACGCTAATCAGCGGTGTGCACGGCACCTGGTAAGGTTAGTTTATTTGCAAATTTACAAACCTCTTGTCTAACTCTAGAACATTTGTGCTCATTTTATCATGGAAAACTAACTACATATTTTGTAACCTGTGCCTGTGGGACTGTAATAAATGGTAAATTTTAGAGAAATGTTTGTATAACTCAATGAAATCCGACCACCACCATCAGCTGGAATTTTGCAATTTTTCACATGCAATTATATGGTGAATGTCTGTCTGTTTCAAAAGTAAATTATATTTCTGCCATAGCTCACCTTTTCATCGACGACGATGTCGAGTCTCATCCCATGAAAGATGATTTGAAGAGCCAGGACAATGCGTCAGCTCAAAGTCAACGCCATGCCCATGAGCGGATCTGCAAATATAAAATAAATAAAGAGAGATAGCTAAGGCAGCTGAGCATACTAAACGTGTCTGTGACGTGTCCATCTACACAATGTATTGTAAATGGTCCTTGGTACAACGCACCGTGGGAAATGCCCACGATCCGCAATGCTTGCGAATTGGTAACCTAACCAGGCGCCGTCCGTAGGACGGCGCCTGGCATTCTGAGCTGTGCATACCGTGATGGAAACACTTTATAGGCTTTAACGGCAAACACACTTGTACAAAACCATAAAATATCATACTTTAAATAACATATCTCGGTTCATACTTACGAATTATGTTATGCACGGACATCAATGCTCCAACTGGTAAAACGTCTGATGCTCCATTCGTTTGATTTATCCTGAAATTTACTATAAAACTGGCAAGATTACAGAAGTGACGAAAATGGCATCCGAATTTGTTCGCTGCATGCAATATCAGGTGATCGAAAACTTGTCGGCAATGCGCGAGGTCGCAGGTCAAACTTTGGCGTACGAGCCTGGATGTGCGCGCGTTCTGTACAGCGATTGATCTATATATTTCTGCGTGCGCGATACACTCCTATCGATCCTGTACACGGTATGTGACATGTCAGTCCCTGGCTTATTGTCAACCGATCGCCACTTACGCGCGGATCACCTCCTATCCCGCGCATGCGCTATGCATTGCCGACGAGTTTTCGGTCACCTGACATTGCATGCAGCGAACAAAGACGAAGGAAATAACAGTCATCATCATCATCATCATCAATTTGAGGTAAGTTATCATTCTTTTGCAACAAATTAAATATCAAGCAAGGTAGGTTGAATGTTTAATTAATGTCTAGAACTAAAAAAAAAATAATAATAATAGATGGAAAGTTCTTGAAACCACCCGTCGGCAAATTTCCTACAAATTTTTTAACGTTTCGTCTTCACAGCGCCGTCCTACGGACGGCGCTGATTACAGTTAGCGAATTGGCAGTCTATTGCAGCGAAAAAGCCATAATCAAACATTTACTGCTAAACTAAGGCCAGTCCAACCTAGCAAAACGTTAATCAGCGGTGTGCACGGCGCCTGGTAAGGTTAGTTTATTTGCAAATGTCTAACTCGAGAACATATTTGTGCTCAATTTATCATGGAAAACTAAAGTACATATTATTTTGTAACCTGTGCCTGTGGGACTGTAATAAATGGTAAATTTTAGAGAAATGTTTGTCTAACTCAACGAAATCCCAACACCAGCATCAGCTGGATTTTTGCAATTGTTCACATGCAATTATAATTGGTGAATGTCTGTCTGTTTCAAAAGCTCACCTTTTCGTCCACGACGATGTCGAGTCTCATCTCATAGTCAAATGGAATTGAAGAGCCAGGATATGCGTGACGTTGACATCATGAGCTTATCTGCAAATATAAAATAAATAAAGAGAAATAGCTAAGCTGAGAATACTGAACGTGTCATCAGCATGCGCATGCACATCTACACAATGTATTGTAAATGGTCCTTTTTAGGACGAACCGGCCGTCATTGCCAATACCGTTTGTTCATATTACACTACGGTCAGAATAGCAGCACGGAAATGCATATTATTTTCGCCCGCCCACTGACATGTGCAGCACGCAGCTCAGTGTACATTAACTGTGTGAGACTGAGAGGTGTTGGCTAATTCTCTTTGACCGAGTTTGATTCAGCTGCAGTTGACCCGACCACGACGCTACCGGTATTAAATAGAATAATGTCATGTGCAGTATAGTACATCTATATCTGTCTACAGAGTAAGTAGTTTATACACACTGTCAATTGACAGAAAAGGTATTCTGGTATGGTCAAAATTCATGGCATGTTGTCAATGCGATGTCAATTAAGTTTGTTATTGTTATAAATTATATACATGCAGACTACACTACAGTCTACAGCATCAAATCTAACCTGTGACGTCAAATCTAAGTAAAGTGTGACGCTTTGCCATTGTACTGTAGTTTGTAGTTATTTGGCTTTATTTGCGTAAATCTTGAGATTGTCCCCTTCAACTTTTAGTTTTAGTTCAATTTCAAAGTTCAACATTATATTTAACTGTACATAACATTATACATAACATGTGGGACTGTGATAAAGTACTTTAATTCGGGAAATATAATTAGACAAAAACGTCCGTATAAGTCACTTACCCACGATTATTGTCAAATCCGAACAACACCGTCAACTGGAATTGGCCATATCTTATATATCAGAACATGATCGATGCATGTGTTAAACCAGGATATCATTAAAATGCGATAGTTCGGCCTGTAAAGATGGACTGTGGAGCTGAGAAGTTCATCTTATATGTCAGTACAATGCCTATATACCGTCGGCCGGTGCTAGAGAACCCGTCCAGTCACGTCCATCCACACGTACACAGTACAGATAATAGCACAGTGCGTCATTGACTTTGTACACGCACCTTGCGGGGTGGCCGGGTTCTCCTGCACTGCGATAAATTGAACCTTCGTGCATGGTTTCTACCGAATGAACTACTGAGCGTAGATTTACAAAAGCGAACATAACGATTATAAAAATTTAAATCTCAAATTATCGTGAACAAAATATTAAAAAATACAACATTTTGGAGGACTACAGAGAAACAAGATACATGAATGTTATGAGCAATATGCAGATAAATAGTTTGATATAAGTTTCGAGTAGCATGTTCAGTGCATTCTCGACAAATCTAATTTCAAAGTCAGCCCGGTCCATTTTTTGGCCGGGTTCTTCCCCCGGCCGGGTTCCCTAGCCACTACGGCTTATTAAGTCACAATGTTTGGTGTAATTAAAACGTAACATAAAGAATATGACATCAAAACTACGTTATTTCATAAGAACAAATGTATTTACATTACAAAATATATTTTTTGTTTTAATGTTTGTACCTCACAGCCTCGAAAACGATTTTGCGTCGAAAAGCAAAACAAAAGCAGCGATCGAGGGCGAAAAACACTTTTTCAGGCTGCTACGACGAAGACCCAAATAAAATACAAATTATCAAATAAAGACTCAATTGCGCAAAGGTTTGTGCCTCAAATATATTACTTATACTAATTCATATTAAATTGCGTCCCGTTGATTTTTTTAAGGGGCAAAGAAGACCGTCAAACGCGACGAATTAGATGACTCGGCAAAGCATTCACTAACATGAAACTATAATAATGGAAATCGTAAAAATTGACCCAATTATCGGCTCTTTTTTAATAAAACAAAAATCGAATATATTTAAAGGCATTATTTTCCGTCGCCGTGATTATTTCAACGGGGAATCCCGACATTCGAGGGCGAGAAGTGGAGAACTCACGCGACTTTTCAAAACGTGACATCCCGACTTTATTATTATAGATGATAATTATTTATGTTCCCATGATGAGCAAACATTTGACGGATAATCAAACATTATGTATCAACATGTCAAGGGTTCATATGCCTCCGTTCACATCTATTTCGCCCCCCCGCCCCCCCCCCCCCCCCCCTCCCGATTCACATCTATTTATTTATCTGTTTTATTTATTTTATACTGTGTAGGGACTCAATTCACAGTCTGAACGACAGACTAGCATTGCAAAGTACAACCAGACCATGGATAACTGGATGCCGATCCCCCTCAAGTTGAGATGGATGTTTTGGAAACCCTTTCCTGCCATGGTCGGATGTGTTTACATTTAACTTGATACCGCTTCCTGCCTCTCTGGGATGGTATTGAATCTTACTCAGAAAATCATTTCTTTGTTCCTCACCGACTTATGGTTCTGCACACTCATTTGTAGCAAAGCATGATTTCTTCACTTCTCTCCTAACTCACATCCGAAGAACAACTTCGCTTTTCACCTCCTCTTCGACATCGCCATGTGCAGTTACCATCTAACTCACATGCATGGTCATCGACAACCATGAATTGTAAACGGGGCTACAATCCATGCCTCACTCACACACCTATAGGGGAGAGTCCGCCGACCAACATGGGGCGTTAAACCATCACCTTTTCATCAACGATCATCATCCACCGAGCCATTCAGACCTTTCATCAATCTTTCTCTTCTTGCAGAGATGACACTTTTCTGCATGCGAGACTTTCTACTATTCTTCCGATTGTCATTTTCGTATTGTGTACATATGGACACGTATATAAGCACCACACCTTCAGGCTTCCAGGCTTTGATCATCTCTCCACGGCACACGCCGGAGTCATCGCCACGCCTTCGCGCCACATCGTGTGTGCTGGTTCATCGACGGGACAGAAATGATAAATCGCCTTTTTCTCCACGCGCCTTCGCGTTCTACTTCTGCATCATCTTTCCGAACTCTCGCTATTCACATCTCATCCGCGGACTGTCACTTACTCTTTCTAGGCCTATACAAAATTGACTCTCGCGTTTAATCATATGGACCCTAATCGCCGTGCAATACATGATCTTTTTGGACATTTGTTTCTTTTCTTAATAATGACGTCACTCCAATTCATATCACTTGTGTGGACATTATTTTATTCAGTCGTTGTACTGTTTTATTTGTATTAGTGGACCTTATATTGGGTGCTGGTGACTGCCGTTTGTGTGTGCATCATAACAACAACAACACATACAATCCATCACACACTACATTCCCCGATATCTGGCTTTACTAAAACTGCAAACCCAGCAAACACAAAACGTTTACAGAACGTTTACAAAACGTTTTTATTAGGTTCCGTAGGTCTTCGTCTTTAATGAACGTTTACAGAACGTTTACAAAACGTTTTTATTAGGTTCCGTAGGTCTTCGTCTTTAATGAACGTTTAAAAAACATTCTTAAAACGTTTTTATTAGGTTCCATAGGTCTTCGTCTTTAATGAACGTTTACAGAACGTTCTTAAAACGTTCTGTTGGTCCTTGCACTTAAAAGCAAATACATGAAAGGTTTTTTATTGGTTTTTCTAACGTTTAAACAACGTTCTAAAAACGTCCATTTGGAACGTTCTAAAAACGTTTTCAACCTTCCACAAATAAACGTTTTAAAAACGTTTTCAGAGAACGTCCAAATAACCAACTTTGAACCTGTTTAGAACGTTCAGAAAACGTCCAATTGTTAGTTGGGAAGTAGCTAATTATAGCCCCCAGCTATATAGCCTGTTCAGTTATATGCAAAACTGCTTTACAAAGGCGCCTTGCAGTTTTACTTGCATGTTGAAAAACATCTTTGCCTTCACCATACCACTTCAACTCTCTCCACGAGTTGAGGGTCAGATGGTAATAACAGCATCAACCACAGGAGACCACTCCTTCTTGCCTTTGCCTCTCACAGACGTGGAATGTGGAAGGCTTAGTGAAAGCTCCACCATAGATGAATGAAGTTCAGTAGTAACCCTGTCCAAACAAGCACTATCCGGGACCGCGTCACGCAGAGATGAAAGTAATATACAGCAGGCATCGTCGAGAGGGAGAGGCTGCGTGTACAATGAGTGGATGTCCCGACAGGAAGCCTCCTTCCACTTAACCCTTGGGTGAGCATGCTGAGAAATTGAGCTACGTATGGAGAGATTTTCTTGCAGCAGCAGAACTGGTAAAGGAACCCTTGAGACTGCACCCCTGCACCGTCCATGTGACGCGATTAGGGCAATCAGAAACATTGAGCGGGTCATCATATAGAATCTGAAGGTTGTTAAAGCGTGCAAGGAACCCGAAATGTGTCGGTGTTAGAACGCTTGGAGCCCAGGCGCGCCGGAAGCAGTTTTGGATTGAGGGGGCAAAACCCGAAGGGGGCTCACGATTTATGTGTTTAGGGGCTCATGCCCGACCACACTCACAGGGTTGCCAAACCCCCACCCCCCCCCCCCCCCCCTCCCACGGTCAAGGGAGCTTTTGCATTTTTGGACTTGAAATTGTGCAATCTGGTGCATAAAAACATGATCCAACAACATAGCTTACAGCCAAAAATGAGTCCCGAGGGAGCGAAGCGACCGAGGGCTGTGGAAGAGCAAGAGGGGGGAGGGTTTGGGAGTGGGTATCCCCTCCCACGGGGAAGATTTTGCATTTTTATACTTGAAATGATGCATTCTTGGGCATAAAAACATAAACCATATGCCACATTTGTATGATCCAACGTCATAGCTTACAGCTAAAAATGAGTCCTGAGGGAGCGAAGCGACTGAGGGCTGGGGCAGAGCCAGAGGGGAGGGTTTGGGAGGGGGTATCCCCCTCCCACGGGGAAGATTTTGCATTTTTATACTTGAAATGATGCATTCTGGGGCATAAAAACATAAACCATATGCCACATTTTTGTATGATCCAACATCATAGCTTACAGCTAAAAATGAGTCATGAGGGAGCGAAGCGACCGAGGGCTGAGGCAGAGCCAGAGGGGAGGGTTTGGGAGGGGATATCGATCCCCCTCCCACGGGGAAGAATTTGCATTTTCATATTTGAAATGGTGCAATCTGGTGCATAAAACATAAACCATATGCCACATTATGTATGATCCAACAACATAGCTTACAGCCAAGAATGAGTCCCGAGGTAGCGAAGTGACCGAGGGCTGGGGCAGAGTCAGGGGGTTGGGAGGGGGTTTCCCCCTCACACGGGGAATATTTGGCCTGTATATACTTGAAATGGTGCATACAAAAAATAAACCATATGCCACATTTGTATGATCTAACATCATAGCTTACAACTAAAAATGAGTCCCGAGGGAGCGAAGCGACCGAGGGCTGGGGCAGAGCCAGAGGAGGAGGGTTTGGGAGGGGGTATCCCCCTCCCACGGGGAAGATTTAGCATTTATTTACTTGTAATGGTGCGATTTGGTGCACGTCACACAAACAGCAGAGCAATAACAGCCTACACAGGAAGTACGTGGACTGGTACAGAAAAACCCACCCCAGACGTACCAAATGCATGTTACACAACAAACTGAGATAATTTGTTTGCGCGCGAAGCGCGCAGCGAAAATTTTAAATGGATGAATAACTCAGTTTTTAAACGTTAGAATTAACAAGTATTGGCTGATACATTTAATTTGTTCTTTTCCTTTTTCTTTCTTTCTTTCTTTTTTCTTCCTTTTTTTTGAGGGGGGAGGCTTTTTGGGGGGGCAAAAACGCGTTTTGCCCCCCCTCTTTTTGGATTGGGGGGGGGGGGGGGAATGCGGGGGATATATCCCCCCCCCCCCCCCCCCCCCAATATTTGAGGTGGGGTGGGAGGGACGGCCTGCATTATTATCCCCCCCCCCCCCCCCCCCCCCCCAATATTTGGGATTCAAATATTGAAACATTAAAATAAATGGGACATTGCCCCCTATAATTCAATATATGAAGGTTAAAGGGACAGGTCCACTTTAATTTACAAAACGTCTGAACAGCTTTCAGTTGACGGATGGGGATCAATGTAACACGCAAACAAAAATCAGAGCGAACAGCCCTCTAATTTGGATTCTACGAATGAAAAACGAATGCGTCCCTCCATTTAAACTATTATACCGGTCAATAAAGGAGTTCAACTGATTAAGCATAATATTACAACAATATAGTACTAACTAGCTGTACCCGCGGAAATCCGCGGGTTTTTGTAAGAGAAAGACGATGATGACATAACGACACTTTAAAACTTTACTAAATATCCCACATGTCGTCATCGTTTAAATAGTAAGACAAAATAGACTCGGGCGATGACCCCACAACCCGTCGGGGCCCCGTCCAACGATATCCGGCAATGTATAACAACATGATGATGGTTTAGTATCCATGCACAGTTATTCAATTATCCCCCATAATTTGTTCCGCTTGTATTAAAATAGATACAATAATATATGTTCGTGTTCTTGCTAATAAAGTAGCTTCGCAAGCTCCCCCCTCCCCCCCCCCCCCCCCCCCCCCCGTGGCTCCAATTGCCTGTATGACAAATAACCCGTCATGTCCCCTACACGTTTCATATCATAAACTAAGTTCATTTGCATACTATATGAGCAGCTACTTCCCCCATCCTTTCTACCCCCACCCCCGATAATTTGTTCCGCTTGTATCAAATTAGATACAGTACACTATGTTCGTGTTCTTGCTAGCTTCGCCGCTGCCCCCCCCCCCCTGTGTCTCCAATTGCCTGCATGACACATAACCCGTCGTGTCCCCTAAACAATTCATATCCAAACTAAGTTCTCCCGCGTATACATTTTTAAATATTCTTGTGAAACCCGATGATATATTCCTTTGAAGGGAATATTAGCCGTCTATACATGCATTGCATAATAAATGAGCAGATACCTCCCCCGTCCATTCTACCCCCACCCCAACCCCCCCCCCCCCCCCACCCCCTCGGCGTCTCCTCTGGTACTGCATGGTAGCTTCGTGGCCACAAGCTGGCGCAATTATAGTATCGTGTACGGTAGGGCGAATTAGATAGTGACCAGAGACGATGGTCAGCAGGTCAGTGAGCTATGCAAATAAACTACGGTTCGGTGGGGGTAATTCGATGACTGCGCGACCTGTATACACGGCTGTACAGCCATTGCGCGTTGTATAACCCCAGCTAAATTGAAGTCGTCGCATTTTGTCGTCGATGCACTTACAAACACGATGCCAATCGGCAATAGCGATCATTACCATACCATCCGCGTAATATAAATATTGATATTTATCAAAACATGAGTAGTTTCGCAACCTGTTATATCTAAAACGGTTTCTCAATATATTATTCGTTTTATCTACTCCAATTTATATTCTTACAAATACTTTTACGGCGATAAATCGTTAGTCAATGCTCGGCGTTTTAAACGGGCACTTGACATTGCTGACTTTCGCTTTTCTTCGATCTGGAGGACGACCACGGGGCGGGAGCGACTCGGGAATACCTTATTGTCCTCCGCAAAACGTATATCCTTCGATCCCGACGGTCGGGGAGTCGCCGAATTATTGGGGTGAGGATATCTCGAGTGGGACACATTTGGGGGGTTGAAGCTTACCGTATTAATATAATAGACTAGCTGTTGGCGCCCGTTAAACGGGCGCTCTTTGCTGCGGCAGCTATTTTGCTTTTTCGAGGTGTTACTTGTCCTTTAAAGCTATATTTATGGTTATTTCGTTGCTTGTATCGCAAAATGAACGGATTGTGACACATTATTGGTCTTTGTGCGAAATAATGCGCTTGTATCACAAATTGCACGACGATCTCTAAATGAAGTATTGGTACAATGATGAGATCATTGTGTATTTTTTAAAACTGGTATATTTTAAGCTGTTACATAATAAAAACCTGCGAACGGTTATCTCCCCCCTTTTTTAAATTTATTTATTTATTATTATTATTATTGTGTTGTTTTTTGGGGGGGGGAGGGGACGGGGGAGGGGGAATTAAACCTCTCCCCTATTATCGTGTCGCAAAACAGTTTTATCATAACACATATCCGTTTGGATATTTGTATAATTTGATAATTCGAGACCTCACCTTTTTTTCAAGTGCTTGAATATCATACAGATATAAATTGCGTAATTTCTTGAGGAGCAATTAGCTCCCGAGGAAAATTTGTATCATTTCTTTAGCCTGTGAACCTCTTTTGTTTATTTTTTTGCTGCATTATAAATCAAAATGGGTCTGCAATCACCCCGTGAAAATCATCACTTATGCACACGGTATTGGAAATAATTCGGAAGATTAAGAATAATCAAAACCATGCGTTGTATTGTATCAACAGTTCCTTACAACAAAATAAAACCAAACATATTATAATCAGTTATATAACCAAATTATAACAATGATACTAATACTGAACCTATCCCTAGATTTATACACGTAATTATAGCTAATTTGTTGATGTTTATTCTATTAAACTGTAGTTTAAACCATTTTGATACAATTATATGGGATGGAACACCCCCCATTCCCCACTTACACAATACACCCGCTAAACGGTGAACCCCTCCACCCAATTTCGGCCGATAATTAAGCACCCTCTATTATTG
>JBAMJV010008627.1:0-17500 GCA_037951105.1 Echinarachnius parma
CCCTAGAAATTCCTGTAGTATATTATCATGTTTCAATAAAATGTATATTAACATTTCCCATTATAGAACATTCCTTGTTATCAAAAAGGTGGTTACAAGACAACTCTTATAATATATATGTATGTTTAAAAATGTTTCACATTAGAGCTGATAGGAAGTCGGTAAATAAAGCCAACAATTATATTTTTATTACCAGGAACTGTAATTTGAAGGGGTAGTTTAGTTTTGGTAGAGAGGGCGCTGCACATCACAATTTTTTTGTGAGGTAATGAAAAACTGAGTGTCGAATTTGAGAGAACATGTAATTTTAATGGCAGAATAAACTTTATTTGGTCAAAATCGGTCCAGAAACGGCTGAAATATCAATAAATATATCTGATCTTATAATTATTTGGGGCCCAAATAATTAGACGATTTTTTCAAAAAATTCAAAAAATGCTTACACTTTTTCAAAAATTTTAAAAAGCGTTTTTTAAATAGTTGTTGATGATCTATCTACCTAATCATTATTTCAATAAAAGATCACATGCATAATTTTGTATGAAAAATGGTTTAAATCAATGCCTTTTTAGAGAGCGCCCTCTTGTGTTTTAATGGCTCTTTTTGAATGATAACGGGCGTTTTACATAGTCGTTTGCAATTTTGTATACCTTTCGAGCATGGTGGAGTAATAACTATTAGTTTATAATGTTACTGTCCCGGTTTGGGGTACTAAAGTTCAGCCTTACCAAAACTAAACTTCCCCTTTAAATAAAAAGGGATTCTAAAATACTATTTCGTATGGAAACTTTGTCACAGACATCATATGGTATAATCTAACTGTTGGCTATAGAGCAACACTACCTCCTATTCTCCCTTGTATATCATTAACAACAACATCATAATAAAATAAATTAGTAAATTAGAATCATGATCGACCCAACCAAGTTTCTGTCAGACATACTGTATATAACTGAAATATATTTTTGAGAAGGGTTGTCCAATTACCCTAATTGCAAATAATAGCAAATCATCAACCGAACGAACAAACTAATTAATGAACGAATGGGTGAATTAATGAATGCACGAATGATTGAATGAATGAATGAATGAATGGATGAATGAATGAATGAATGAATGAATGAATGAATGAATGAATGAATGAATGAATGAATGAATGAATGAATGAATGAATGAATGAATGAATGAATGAATGAATGAATGAATGAATGAATGAATGAATGGGTCAAATAAAAGACATTTAAATTTCAACGCGTACAATTATATTATATAAAGTCAGCAAAATATGGGTTAGTCAAATTCTTGAAGCATATATATCTTGCAATTAAACAAACTTTGTCAATTTATAAAAGAATTATAGTATATCTTGCCAATAAATAACTTGAAATGTGGGTTGGTGAAATATGATTTAGATATTGAATACGTATTTTGTTATTAGTATTTACAGTGCATATTGTGTTAATGTTTTTAAGTGTTTAGTATCAGCTGGCGAAAGGCAGCTATTGATAGAAGAGAATGCAAATAAAGGTATGCTGATGGGTTGGTCTCTATATAGAATTGTGACCTGCAAAGGAAGAGAGGAAGGGTGGCCACTTTCGGGAGGTGGCCCCTATAGACAGGTTGATACCTCCATGAATACAGTTAAATAATAACATATAATATGTAATAAAAACAAAAGTTTGTATAATAAGCAGCACAAACTATACTTGATCAACTCGCAACCAAAATGATAAGAATAATAATAATAGTTTTTCCCGGCCGAGACCGCCTGCCTAATTTTGTATTTTGTATCTGGGAAAGTGTGGTATGATTTTATCGACCATAAATTTTAAATATATTTTCACGAAGAAAACAGGGGCGAAGCTACCGAGGGCTGGGGCAGAGCCAAATAGGGAGGGTTTGGGAGGGGATATCCCCCTCCCACGGAGAAGATTTTGCATTTATATACTTGAAATGGTGTAATTTGTTGCACGTCACACAAGCAACCAGAGCAATGCCAGCCTACACTGGAACTACGTGGCCCGGTACAGAAAAAATACTCACCCCAGACCATACGGAAGTTACACAAGAAACTGAGATAATCTGTTCGCGCGCGAAGCGCGCAGCGAAAGATTTATAAATTACGTTTTGAACGTTAGAATTAACAAGTCTTGGCTCATATACTTATTTTTTTCTTTCCCACTCGTATACAGCTTCATACAGCTTCATTATTACTCTATTACCCCTGCATGGTCACCTGGGAGCATTATTATCAAGTCCGCACCGTCTTGTGCGCTTTCTCAACTCCCATGGGAGCATACTATATTGTCGCATCAGGCTAATATACACCCGACCAAGGTACCCATCAGTTCTCTTGGGTAGGGAGAGGCAATGTGAATGAAATGGCTTGTTGAAGGACATACAATAATGTCGAGACATCGATGGTTTCGAACCCGGGACCCCGAGACTTGGAGCCAGGAGCCCATCCGATCGTGCCACCTCTCTTGTGTTCTTGTTCCATAAAGTACTTACCCTGAAATAGACCATTTTTGCAAATTACACCCCCCCCCCCCTCCCTCCCACTGGAAAATCCTGGCTATGGGCCTGATATGTGGACGTGGTGTGGCAAGATTGGTAGAGCGCGTGTCTTCCAATCGTGAGGTCGTGAGGTTCCGAGTTCGAACCCAGAGTATGCTCATCGCGTTTTTCCTTCAGCTAGAAAAATGTATCCATATTTGCTGCTCTCCACCCAGGTGTATAATTGGGTACCCAGAAGGATGGAACGTAGTTCTTTAGCATTGTGTGCGCCCACAAGGTTGCCCTTGGCCGGAATGCTCCCCAGGGAGTGGAAAACATGCACTTGGTGTGCTGGATTGACTGCAGAATGTATCCAATGACTGGGTTAGTACTAGTAATATAATTGTAAAGCGCTTAGAGATGATTATCAATCGTGATAGGCGCTATATATACAATCGAAGATATTATTATTATTGTTATTGTTATTATTATTATTATTATTATATGGACAGGTTTAACTGTATTCATGGAGGTATCAACCTGTCTATAGGGGACACCTCCCGAAAGTGGTCACCCTTTCTCTCTCCCCTTTGGAGGTCGCAATTCTATATAGAGACCAACCCATCAGCATACCTTTATTTGCATTCTCTTCTATGAATAGCTTTCGCCAGCTGATACCATTTTACATTCATATGATACACACTATAATAAACTAACACAATATGCACTGTAAATACTAGTAAAAAAATACGTATTCAATATCTAAATCATATTTCACCAACCCACATTTCAAATCATTTATTGGCAAGATATATTATACTTCTTTCATAAACTGACTCCCCTCTTATTTGAATTCAAATCATAAATAGGTAATAATATACTCTTTGAATCGCGTGCATTTGTATTCAAAGCCTTTGTTTGCAAGATATCATATACTTCAATGATTTGACTAACCCATATTTTGCTGAGTTTATATGTACACGTTGAAATTTCAATTTCTTTTATTTGACCCACCTACGTGTAAATATAAAACCTTTGTTTTCAAGGTATAGTGTACATTACATTTTTAAAATCGATATAAATTTGCTTTAAATATAGCCAGTGGAGTGCGTTAGATGCGTTCGCACCCCCCCCCCTCCTAAATTGAGAAAAGTCCACTTTTTTAGCGGTCTTGGGTCCACTTTTAAGTGGTCTCGGCCATCATCTAGACCAGTGGTCTAGGGCAACATTCGGTCTTGATGATCCCCAACCCCCTCTCACACAACTACACAAGTGGTCTTGGTCTCGGCCTCGAAATTTTGTTGGCGACGTAATACTTAATACGACGTGTACACTTATTTTTTCCCTCGTCATTATTATACATTATAACTAATTCAGTCAGATTTTTTGTTTACCAGGTACGCGTTTATTAAATTTAATTTTTTTGTTTACCAGGTACGCGTTTATTAAATTTCATTTTGTTGTCGTTTAGTTATCAAAATGGCTAATGAAATTCGAGCCTGTTATTTGCACAGACATTATTTCTTTTATAATAATATCACGACACTAAAGCAGCTCATGCAACCACCAATATTTCTGAACGTCTGGCTTTCTTTTTGAGGGAGGAAATTATATTTGAAAAGCTTATAAGTACAGCTACCAGACAGTGGCTCGTCACTTCACCTCCAGCGGCGTCAGATCAACCGTAGTGTGCTGAGAATCGTCCGAAGATTTGCTTGAACACTTTCTACAGAAAACTCCTATATCTGTACACACCTTCTTTCTCAACACCAGAATCCAGAAATCAAGATGTTCTCCAGATTCGTCGTGGCCCTGTGCATCGCTCTCAGCTCAGCGTATGTGGATGCAGGTTCGTAATGGGAATTTAAAGAAATTATTTCATTCATTCATTAAATAATTCATTCATTGATTCATTCATTGATTCATTCATTGATTCATTAAATAATTAATTAATGTATTCATTCATTCATTCATTCATTCATTCATTCATTCATTCATTCATTCATTCATTCATTCATTCATTCACCCATTCGCTCATTAATTAGTCGGATCGTTCGTTCGGATGATTTGCTATTATTTGCAATTAGGTAATTGGACAACCCTTCTCAAAAATATATTTCAGTTATAGGTCTGACAGAAACTTGGTTGGGTCGATCATGATTCTAATATACTAATTTATTTTATTATGATTTTGTTGTTAATGATATACAAGGGAGAATAGGAGGTAGTGTTGCTCTATAGCCAACAGTTAGATTATATGTTGTCTGTGACAAAATTCCATACGAAATAGTATTTTAGAATCCTTTTTATTTAAATTACAATTCCTGGTAATTGAAATATAAATATCAGCTCTAATGTGAAACATTTTAAAAACATACATATATATCTTACTTGTCTCGAAACCACCTTTTCGATAATAAGGAATGTTCTATATATAATGGGAAATTTTAATATAAATTTTATTGAAACATGATAATATACTACAGAAATTTCTTGGGATATTGATTTGCCTCGTTTTGCCTCGCTTCCAATCATTTGGGCTTCCTTAATGAGACAGTTGAGTTTTGGTATAGAGGGCGCTTCAAGAAATAATTTTGTTGTGAGGTAATGAAAAACTGAGTGTCAAATTTGAAAGAGCATACAATTTTAATGACATAAGTATTTAATCAAAATCGGTTCAGAAACATCTGAAATATCAATAAATATATCCAATTGGAATACATGTGGGATCCCACATTTTTTCGATGATTTAAGAAAAAAAGGTTAAAATGCTTACACTTTTTCAAAAATTGACGAAAGAGGTTTTTAATTAGTTGTTAATATGTCTATTTAATATTTTTTTAAACAAAACATTAGATGCACAATTTAAAAAAAATAAATAAAAAATTGAAACAAAAGCGTTCTGAGAGAGCACCCTCTTGTATTTTAACGGCTCTTTTTAAATGATAACATGCTTTTTACTTAGTCGTTTTTAAATTTGTATACCTTTCGAGCATGATGGAGTAATAACTATTAGTTTGTACAGTTATGGTGCAGGTTTTGGTTACAAACATTTAGTTTGACCCAAACTGTACTATCCTTTTAATTGATAATATTTGTCTAATGTCGTTCCTGACTCTTATAATATTCTTTTTGATATAACTGACCATTATCCTATTATGTTATCTGACTTGGTTAAATACGAGTCATTGATTGGCTAACCTCAGTCATGTGATCTTGAAATATTTTAGTATATTACATGGAAGAGCCGCGATGCTATCGATTGCATGTTTTATATTACATGCTGCAAGAGAGATTATGACGTCACAATGAGGGAGAGCAATTCTATTATGAGGTCACAATGACTTGTCAACATATCATTTCGAGCTCAGAGAGGCTAAAAGTGTAAAGATATATTATTTTTGTCATATAACATGATAGATGTTAATTTTGTTGTCGGGGAAAAATCATGGAATGTTCCCCCGGGATTTGATTCTCTCCACCACCAGTTAACATCTGTATGATAACGCAATATATCCCAGTCAGATAATGATAATGGTCCTCGACCATTAAGACGTAAAGTAACTCACGATCCCCTGGACTCGCTTGGATTTCTAAATCTTTATTGATCGATTAATAGAAAAAAATAATCTTCATTATAAATATAAAATGAAAGGTACTGAGCATTCGAAAATAAAATATACTTCTTACAAAAATACTTTGATACAAATTATTCGTCTCGAATATGGAAAATATTTTGTAAATCTTTTGTAATTATATAAGCATTATGCAAAACACTTGGACAATTATTAAAGCCACATGACAGTTTTGGGAAACAACCCACACACAAAATAATGAAATTTACGCTTTTATCACCAACCACGTGAAAGAATATATTTTTTACTAATATGGGATTGTACAAATTTGGCCACAATACCGCCTATGGCGCGCCATTTGCCCAATAATCCGATAAACACTGTTTATCGCCGATAAACACTGTTTATCGATCGATAAACAACGTTTATCGACTGATAAACGTTTGTTATCGATATAAACTATGTTTATCGACTGATAAACATAGTTTATCACGATAAACACTGTTTATCAGCGATAAACACTGTTTATCGATCGATAAACAGTGTTTATCTCGATAAACTCGGTTTATCGACCGATAAACTCGGTTTATCGACCGATAAACAGTGTTTATCACCGATAAACAGTGTTTATCATCGATAAACAGTGTTTTTCGCGATAAACTATGTTTATCAGTCGATAATCACTGTTTATCAGTCGATAAACACAGTTATTTTGATAAACAGAGTTATTCGTCAGCAGTCGTAAGTGGCGCTTTATGGCCAAACCCAGTGCCTTATGCCCTCTACCATAAATCATGCCCCGAGGGGGCTCCATGTATATAAGGACGGAGCCCCCAGTCTTCGGATGGGGTCCTAAAAGAGATGAGCGGTGCCCCCAAGCTTCGGGTATGATCAGAGGGGGCTACAACAAATAATGATGGAGCCCCCAGTCTTCTCTAAGAGGGTCCATAAAGCGATGGGCGGTGCCCCCAAGCTTCAGGTATGCTCAGAGGGGCTCAAAATAGATAGGCAGAGCGTTCTTAGAGGGCCCCCAAGTAATGGGGGGATGCCCCCTATAGCATAAACCAAGCTCCGAGAGGGGCTGACGGGGCTCCACATATATATGGGCGGTGCCCCTATATTTTATTCTTGTTCTGAGGGGGCTCCCCAACATCGATAAACAGTGTTTATCAAAATAACTCTGTTTATCGGTCGATAAACAGTGTTTATCGCTGATAAACAGTGTTTATCGCGATAAACTATGTTTATCAGTCGATAAACATAGTTTATCTCGATAAACAACGTTTATCCGATAAACAGTGTTTATCGGATTATTGGGCAAATGGCGCGCCACACACCTCCCGCTAACAAGATCTCGGTGTCGGCAACAATTGCTCTTACACTGTTAAAACGCTGTGTAAAAAAACGCTGTGTAAAAATGGTTGTTGAATCTTTTATACAACCTTAGGTGTAGCATGATTAGTTGTAGAAAGAAGGGTTGTGTAAAGCGGCCATTGTTCAAGCGTTGATTAAACGTGTTAAATCACGTGATAGTCTCGACCGCGAAATCATCGCGACAAAACTGCAAACACTGCAAACCAAGCGAAACGAGATAGCGACGAGGTAGCGCGTTAGTCTTTTAACCCAAATATTATAGTACAATAATTTTTGTATTTGCTATTTCAACAACAGGGTTGTTTAAAATTTATTCTAAACAACAGTTGTAGAAAAAATTAAAATAACAGTTGTGTAAACTTTAATCAACTGGGGGTGTTGAATGTTTTCAACAAGAGTTGGATGGTTTATATGTTAAACAGCGGTTGTAGAAAATTTTCAACAAGTTGTTGAATTTGTTTACACAGCGTTTTAACAGTGTAAGACCCCCGTTTTGGAGTTGGCTCCTATAAAGGGACTCACTTTCATTTTTGTTAATGCCGCTCTTAAGACTTCGGCCTCGAAAAATGTGGCGACCGACACCCCCCCCCCCCCCCCCCCCCCCCTCCCCCCGTTTACACAATCTCGGGCCACGATCGCTCTTTAGACCCCCGTATTGAAGTTGTCAGAGGCACACCCCCGCCAAAAGATAATTCGAGTACCCTTGAGGTGTGCACTATATTTGCCTGCCGAGAAATTTGAAAACAGACGGGAAAAATACACCTCATATTCGAACAAATCATCACATTAAACATGTTTAAGTAACAACTCTGCTCATTGTCAGGTTCAGCCAATTTTTTGTGCTAAACTAGCTACATTTTCTGTCTTCGAGAGGCTGCCGACTTTCTGTAATTATTTGTATTTTCTTCATAAATATGAAATCATTCTATACCTCTTCGCAGATATTCGTCTTGTGGACGGAGATACTCCAGAAGAAGGGAGAGTCGAGGTGTTGTACAACGGAGCATGGGGAACGGTTTGCGATGACTTATGGGATCTCACTGACGCCACCGTGGTCTGCAGGTCACTTGGTTTTGGAGACGCTGTAGGAGCACCGACTGTAGCCACCTTTGGTCAAGGCACCGGGGACATTGTCCTCGATAATGTCGGCTGTACCGGAAGTGAGGCCAGTCTCTTTGACTGCCCCCACAATGGTCTGGGTATCCACAACTGCGTGCACGGAGAGGACGCTGGGGTCAGATGTTCGCCAGAAGGTAAGGGGTAACAAATGAAAATTAAAAAAAAAAGAAAATAAATGCGTTGCATTTAATGACATGTCCTCCTTAGCTCCGCTATTTGTTTAAATATGTATTTAAGCGAGCCGAAACTTGTCCCCACCGTGACTCCAACTCAGCGAACTCGCCAATTATATAATTATTTTGAAAACCTATATTTCTGAACTTGGTGGAATGGAGTAATACAATGATTACCTTTCATTTGTAAGAATATTATTGTTGGGTGTTGTTTCCCTTTAACGGGGAGCTTCACTCAAAGAAAAACACGTTTATGTGTTTTTTAGTACCAATCTTTGATATTCAATAAATGTCTAATATCGTGCAAAGGGTATCATGAATTCATAAACAATGCAATTAATCACCTGAACTTACGGAACTCAACAGGACCCAAAGTTCCGTGAGCGTCAAAAGTTTGCGCGTGTGGTAATTCTATGCACGCGTACTTTTGGAGACAGTGCCTAGACAATAGACTTGTCTTCGACTGCAGACGCATAATTTGGTAAGATGAGATTTTTTTTTTATGAAATTGTTTTTGAACGAAGACAGATGAAGAAAAAACAATAATTATGGATTTTGGGATACTTGTTTTTAAATATCAAATTTTATATATTAGTATTTGTATTATATTTCTTAGCAGGGTTGTGTAATTTGTATAATTTGTGACCATAATTACACCACAAAATAACCAATAAGTAGGGAGAAATTATTGTGGTGATATTCATATGACATTAAAGTAGAAGTTATTACCTTTAAAATGGAATTTGTCATATTTGGACCAAGCAAATCCTCGCACACATAAGCGCCAATGATTTTGAACATGACTGAAGCACTTTTAAAATATGGTAGAAACGAGCCGTTCAAAAGATCGACGACACTATATTCAATCGCTGTAATCTGATGATTTTTATTCGATGAAAAGTCATATTTCAACGTGATTTCTGACGCTCAAAATTTCAAAAGAAATACCAACAAAAAACAACAATTTTTAAAATTTCAATTGTAATCTGAATGACGAAGTTTAAAGGGTAGTTAAGTTTTGGTATAGATGGCGCTACACAGTCATAATACATTTTTGTGACATAATAAAAGCAGAGTGTCAAATTTGAAAGAGCATAATATTTTAATGAGAGAATAAACTTTATTTGATCAAAATCGGTTTAGAAACGGCTGAAATATCCATAAGCGTAACCATTTGTAATAAAAATGTCGGGCCCCACAATTATTCGATAATTTTGAGCCAACCGTTATTTTTTTTTTAATGCTTCCTCTTTTCAAAAATTTTCAAAAGAAGTTTTTTTATATAGGTTTTCCCGCTCAATTTCGCGATTGTGACAATCAAATTGATATAAGGAGCAAACGAATTCGCGTGATTTGGGATCGCCGTGTCAAGGCAGCATTCGAATTCGTTAATAGTCGTTCAAAATCACGTAGCAAGTGAATTTGCACAAAGAGCATACCTTTTCACCAATGGTCATTCAAAATAGCACGTAGTTCACGCTAGCGCTACTGCACATTCGCGAATTCGAGTGCCCATAAATGAACTATTGTGTCTATTCACGAAACCGTATGCGTATGCATGAATTCGTTTGCACTTATTTGGAATTTGAAAGACGAATACCAACGATTACGCGGCAATGCGTGAATTTGAATGACCTTTTATGAATTCGATTGAAAAAAGTGTCAAATTGAGCGGGAAAACCTATAGTTGTTTATTATCTCTCTATCTAATCACTATTTTTACAAACCATTACATGCACAATATTTTATTTAAAATGGTTGAAACCAATGGGTTTTTAGAGAGCGCCCTCTTGAGTTTAAACGGCTGTTTTGAAAGATAACAGGCTTTTTGCTTAGTCGTTTGTAATTTTTATATTCCTTTCGAGCATGGATGGAGTTATATAACTATTAGTTTGTAATGTAATGGTGCAGGTTTTGGTTACTAAAATTCAGTTTGACCAAAACTGTATATTACTCTCTTTACCAGAACTTTTAAAAAGACCTATCGCCGCTCTTGAAGGTCCCATGCATTTTCAACAAAAAAGGGCGATCGCAGCTCCTAGGGGACTCATTTTCGTTTCGGAAACTCGGAAACTTTTGGCGAAGGACACCCCTATGGCGCTCCATTTGCTCAATAATAGTGTTTATCAGCGATAAACAGTGTTTATCGCGATAAACTCTGTTTATCGAGCGATAAACTATGTTTATCAGTCGATAAACACTGCTTATCGACCGATAAACAGAGTAATGTTGATAAACACTGTTTATCGATCGATAAACAGTGTTTATCAAAATAACTCTGTTTATCGATAAACAGAGTTATTCGTCAGCAGTCATTAGTGGCGCTATATGGCCAAACCCAGTGCCTTATACCCCCTAGCATAAATTATGCTCCGAGGGGGCTCCATGTATATATATGGGCGGTGACTCTATAGCTTTTATTCATGCTCTGAGGGGGCTCCCCAACATAAGGACGGAGCCCCCAGTCTTCGGAAGGGGTCCTAAAAGAGATGAGCGGTGCCCCCAAGCTTCAGGTATGATCAGAGGGGGCTAAAACAAATAATGATGGAGCCCCCAGTCTATAAGAGGGTCCATAAAGCGATGGGCGGTGCCCCCAAGCTTCGGATATGCTCAGAGGGGCTCAAAATAGATAGGCAGAGCCTTCTTAGAGGGCCCCAAGTAATGGGGGGGGGGGGGGGGGGGTGCCCTCTAGCATAAACCAAGCTCCGAGGGGGCTGACGGGGCTCAATATATATGGGCGGTGCCCCTAGATTTTATTCTTGCTCTGAGGGGGCTCCCCAACATAACGATGGAGCCCCCTGTCTTTTGGAAGGGTCCATAAAGCGATTGGCGGTGCCCCCTTGCCATCCATAAAAGATTGTTAATCCCTCCCCTTTCCTCCCCTCCCGACAGTATTCCCATTCTCTGTTCATACTTAATTAACACCCTAAAATCAAGGAGGTAACATATACACTTTATATCCCCTTATTCATACCTACCCCCCCCCCCCCCCCCTCGATCGATATCGATATCGATATCGGCGATAAACAGTGTTTATCGGATTATTGGGCAAATGGCGCGCCATAACCGCCTATCAATTGATTTATTTGCAATTTAGAACAAAATCTATGGTAACAGATCAATATCACAAACGGTTGTCATTTGAAATATTCGTCCGCACATTGCATGCAAAGCACACTCAATACTCGCCGTGCCAGGCAGATCGGCCCGGGCGATTATAGGCTGTGAAATTTTGTCTTGCGGGTTTAAAGCCACGGAACAGTATTGGGAAAATTACGGAAAACCACTCTATTGGCCAAACCAATTGATCCTCATGGTTAAAATAGTATAAAAGAGGGTTTATGTGGTAAAATATGAAGCATAAAAACGTAAAATGCGGAAAATAAGGAAAATTCCGTGCGCCGCTGATTAGATTTATGATAATCCGACAGGGCTGAAATTAAATGTGAAAATGAAATGATTTATGATCCTGGCAGTATAGCTAATATCGATAATACACAATTTGCTTCCATTTGTAATAATCTTGCTTGATTTGTTGATTTGTTAGGGCCACGCAATCCAAATTCTATTTATTGATTTATACACACAAGTATGAAATACTGGATACAATTATTTTAATTTGATAATAAGCAACGCCCTGGTTGTGATGGTATAAATAATTTATTTTAAAGGCTATAAATCATTTTATAGAAGATCCCTTGGTTCATATTTGTAATTTGTCCATATCAAGTGGTCAAGTTACAAATATTATGAAAATTGCCAAAGTTATTCCTTTATATAAAAGGGGATAGATTAGATCAAAAGAATCATCGACCCCTTTCCCTCTTGTCTTCCATTCCTCATTAATTGGAGAAAAATATTTAGATTCGAACTGTTTCAGTTTGATTATGGAGAAAATCATAGCGTTACACATGCTTTATCTTTTATTGAAACAGTAGATCATGCCATTGGTTAATTCTCTCACATAGTTCGTATCTTCGTGGACTTCTCCTATAGGCCTTCATAACTTCATAACTTTATCAATCATTATATCTAGAGTATTCCACATTTTTGGGCCACCATAAATAAATGTATCTTGCGCTAAAAGGTTCCTTAAAAGGTAAGTACAATTTTCCAGATTGCCTTGTTGGGTACTGATGAACTGATTGGTTAAACAAAACATATCCTGAAATAATAAATGTAACATATCATAATTTTAACTATTGATAAATTGGCCCTATTGTAATAAATATGAATCTTTAATTTTCAAATTTGTTCATTTTCACTTCCTTTTGTTACAGTAACAATCTATTTAACAAGTTAAAGGGATAGTTGAGTTCTGGTAAAGAGAGTACAGTTTGGGTCAAACTGAATTTTAGTAACCAAAACCTGCACCATTACATTACAAACTAATAGTTATAACTCCACCATGCTTGAAAGGAATACAAAATTACAAACGACTAAGTAAAAATCCTGTTATCATTCAAAAAGAGCCGTTCAAACTCAAGAGGGCGCTCTCTAAAAATTCATTGGTTTCAACCATTTTAAATAAAATATTGTGCATGTGATGGTTTGTAAAAATAGTGATTAGATAGAGAGATAATCAACAACTATTACAAAACTTCTTTTGCAAATTTTTGAAAAGAGGAAGCATTTAAAAAAAATATTAACGGTTGGGTCAAAAATTTTGAATAATTGTGGGGCCCCACATTTATTACAAATGGTTACGTTTATGGATATTTCAGCTGTTTCTGTACCGATTTTGATCAAATAAAGTTTATTCTGTCATTAAAATATTATGCTCTTTCAAAATTGTAATGTGTAGCGCCCTCTATACCAACACTCAACTATCCCTTTAACGTTCGATGAGTATTATTCTCCATAATACTCCGTCATAGACCATAATATAATTTAAAGAAGGTAATATCATGGATAAATAAAGCATTAATAATATATAAAGGTAGATAAAGGTTGTTGTCACGATCGGTCTCGGTCTCAGTTTTTTTGTAAATTACGCACCCCACCCCCTCCGCCCTCCCCTTGGAAAATCTTGACGTCGGGCCTGAATGTTGAATTTTGTACCCTTTTGGGTGTTATTATTATTTATATTTTTGTATTTACTAATTTCAGGGATTCACAACTCACAACCTCTACTTTCTAGTGCACCCCTTCATTTTCACAACAATTGATTCAAAGGCCCGAATTCTCATCAACTTTAGTCTGGGCTAAAAAGACTTGCCCCGTGTTCACACACAAAATTTTCAGCCCTTAATCATGACTAAAGAATCAGCAGCTGACTATAGAATCAGCTTCTCATTTAAAATTCCTATGGCAAGCCCTTTGTGTAAAAACTAGATAAACTATGTTTTTCTCAGATACACTCAGTTTTTCTCAGATAAACTCAGTTAATCTCCAGATAAACACAGTTTATCAGAAAACTCAGTTTATCAGTTGATAAACTGAGTTCATCAGTTGATAAACTGAGTTTGTCTGATAATGTGTTTATATGGCAAGCCCTTTGCGTAACAACTAGATAAACCCTGCTTTTCTCAGATAAACTCAGTTTATCACCAGATAGACAGAGTCTATCAACTGATAAACTGAGTTTTTCTGATAAACTGTGTTTATCTGGAGATAAACTGAGTTTATCTGAGAAAAACTGAGTTTATCTGAGAAAACAGAGTGTATCTAGTTTTTACACAAAGGGCTTGCCATTAGTCATGATTCTTTAGTCATGATTAAAGGGATGAAAATTTGTTGTTTGTGAACACGCTGATAGACTACCAGTAACCAGTTAAACTGTTTTGCACCCGTGGACCCATTGATGGTTGCCATTTGCCACCGGAGATATTCTTATTGTTTCCATTAAGTTTCCAGTCAATCCCTCTAGCTCTGCTTAGGCATAAGAACCATGGGCTGCTTTAAATTCAAGTATAGCATAGTTGGTCATCAGCAAAATTGCGTCTTGGATCATCCAGGACATTGTATTACTGGTGAGCGGTTATACTAGATAATTACTGAAATGGCAAGCGGCCCATTGTCCTAATTCCTAAGCAGAACTAGAGTGATAGACTGGATAATGAAAGGAAACAATTAATATAGAGTTTCTCCGGTGGCAAATGGCAACTATCATTGGGTCCGCAGGTACAAAACGGTTTAAGTGGTTACTGTTCGTTTCTGTCGTTTTAGCCCAGGCTGAAGTTGTGCCACTGATGAGAATTCGGGTCTATATGTGTATAGGTAAACTTGTATTGCCTTAGGGGCTTAGGTCTAAACGAAAATTCTTCCGTATCGATATAATGTATATTATTCCGTATAGATGTATTAAGGGAAAGTATAAAGCGTTTACATTTGTTTCTGTCCGCAGAATGCACATCCCCGTGTCCCTCGGGTTGGACGTTGGGCGGTAGTAAGTGTTACTTCACAGCGCCTCAGACAAAGCAATGGGATGCCGCTAGGGACTACTGCCTAGGCCTCGCGCCGGTCACCGTCGCCAGCGGCTCACAATACAGTCCTTCGCTGCTCTTCATCGAGAGTTATTCGGACTACCGCCAGGTGTTTGAGATGATCATGACTGACGCGATAGCTGACAAAGGCTCAGCCTGGCAAAACTGCCAGGACATATCTCCGGGAGCTCACGAGTTCTTCTGCACAGTTGACGCTGCTGGGCTCACAACAGGATACAGCAGTAAGAAATACAGTCAAACCTGTGTACACTTTTAAAACGCTGTGTAAAAAAACGCTGTGTAAAAAATGGTTGTTAAACCTTTTCATACAACTTTAGGTGTAGTATGATAAGTTGTATGAAGAAGGGTTGCGTGAAGCGGCCATTGTTCAAGCGTTGATGAAACGTGCTAAATCACGTGATAGTTTCGACCGCAAAATCACCGCGTCAAAACCTCTTTTGTCCCTTCGCAAACCAAGCGAACCGAGATGACGCAGTCGATAGAGAGTGAGACTTATAACCCACAGGCCCCCGGTTCGAATTCTACCCTTGCCGCTTTTACATTTTGTTTTGTATTTGCTATTTCAACAACGGGATTGTTGAAATTTCTTCTAAACAACAGGTGTAGAACAAATTAAAACAACAGTTGTGTAAAATTTAAATAACTGGGGTTGTTAAATGTTTTCAACAACAGTTGGATGGTTCATATGTCAAACAGCGGTTGTTGCCAATTTTCAACAAGTTGTTGAATTTGTTTACACAGCGTTTTAACAGTGTATAGTGAAAAGAAAGATGGTCTCAGTTGACATGTTACCTCTATAGACAGGTTCCATAACGATGATTTTTTTCTCCGCAGGGGATCACTGTTGGTGGCCACTTGATAGTCAGTAGGCTGCTAAAGACAGGTGACCAATAAGAAAGGTTTGACTCCGGTTGGATAGTTTTTGCTGATGTTGCTGATGTTCATATAGTGTTGCTGCGTGGTTAGTTATGATGTGTTAGTGTTGTTGTTTATGTCCATGGTTCTCCGTTAGTTCACACACGAAATGATAAAACAAACATTTACACAAATAATTTATCAATAATAATGAACAATAATTTGTTAACGTAATTTCGAATATGCTTTCTTTTAGGAGCTTCCATACAGGTTGCTGAGTGTTTACCAATCAGATCCGACCAAAGTCCTTTAACCATATATACCACATCGATACAAAAAAGTTACAATCGATTATAAAGTTGGACTTAATTGCAAGTCAGATCATGTGACTGAATGCGAAGATTTGATTGGTTAGAATTTGGGTATTATCTGACTGCAATTAACATGATTAATGGCAACTTTACAATCGATTTCAACTCCTGCCCCTTGTTGTACTCGTTTCCCGAATAGAACGACGGATTTTGCCATTCATGATACATGCGATGCTGTTTCGTATTTCCTGCATGTTCGATATTGATAATTATTTTTCCCTAAAAATGCCCCTTGTTTTGTATTGTCTTCCTAATGCAGACTGGGACACTAACGAACCCGACAATGCTGATACGTGTGTTTCGGTCGCTTTGGGTAACGGCCGATGGCACAATGCCGGCTGCGCTAGCAGTAAGCGGACCATCTGCCAGGTGCCGAGTCTCTAAGTAAGCAGAGGACATAGTTACCATGGGGATCGCAGGCACATTTTCCCAGGGGTGCTGAGGTCTTCTGCTCAAATATCAACCATTGCCCAAAAATGACAGGATTTTGCCCGAAAATGACAGGATTTTGCCAAAAGTGACTTACTCCTGCCCAACTTTGAGGTGCATTTTGCCCTAATATTGATGTTGTAAACAAATCTTGGGGGCAGCATTATCCCCCCCCCCTAACTCGGTAATGTTTCGGTCAATTTTAAGTTTTGTATGCTATCATCAGAAGAAACATTCATCTTTCTACCATGCTTAAATAGTAGAAAGAATCGTAGTATACATAGGTATAGCAATCTGACACATCTATTACTCAATACAGGAAAACAAACAATAACATTAACAAAATGAGAATTCATGGTCTTGGAATAACTACATAATTATGAATTAGCATACACAATCAATATATACGGGCACTCACTGAAGCACATTGGCTCTCTTCTGTTATTTCTAGTTATTTTCCTTCATTTATTTACGTAGTTGGCTGGTTGTTTTTTCCTTCATAGCAAGTTTATTATAGAATCAACATTCAATGAAAATGCTGAGACACTGGATTAACTTTATTTATTTGGTTATTAAGGATGTCTTCTGTTTATGTTCCGTGTTTTCTTTAAACATATATAGTTTAAAATGCTAGTAACATTATAAAGTCGTTTGGCCTGTGC
>JBAMJV010008627.1:25000-37170 GCA_037951105.1 Echinarachnius parma
CCGATGTCGGAAGTTGGTTGCCGGATGTCGGCATATCGCCGTTGGCTCGAGGTTAAAATGTCCGCCAGCCCAACATCGTCACGACGTCATTTTTGTGATATATTGGCATAACGTCAATTTCCGACAATGGCCCAACATCATCTCATGACATGATGTTGGGCCATTGTCGGAAAATGACCTTATGCCAATATATCACAAAAATGACGTCGTGACGATGTTGGGCTGGCGGACATTTTATCCTCGAGCCAACGGCGATATGCCGACATCCGGCAACCAACTTCCGACATCGGCCCGACGTCAGGTGGCTAGCTGGGTTGTTAATTGTTATTGTTTGTTTTCCTTTATTGAGTATTGAGACGTGTCAGATTGCTATACCTATTCTACGATTCTGTTTCTTTTGATGATAGCATACAAAACTTAAACATTTACCGAAACTTCTCCAGGTTTTTTCCTTTTCTTTGGGGGGGGGGGGGGGGGGGGGGGGGTGATGCTGCCTCCCAGATTGTTATGGGCAAAATGCACTTCAAAGTTGGGCATGCTATGAGTAAGTCACTTTTGGCAAAATCCTGTCATTTTCGGGCAAAATCATGTGATAATCGGGCAATGGTTGATATATGAGCAGAAGACCTCAGCACCCCTGGGAAAATGTGCCTGCGATCCCCATGGTAACTATGTCCTCTGCTTACTTAGAGACTCGGCACCTGGCAGATGGTCCGCTTGGCGGCACGGCAGGGGGCGTTGTGCATTCGGCCATTAGAGACCAGGAGCGACCCACACGCATCATCAGTGTCGGGTTCGCGAGTGTCCCAGTCTGTCGGAAGACAAGCACAAACAAGGGACATTTTTAGGAAAACATAATTATCATCATCGAACGAGCTTGACAATACATACATGACATAACAAACGACATCGAATTCATCAATTACAAAATCCGTCGGTCTGTCGGAAAAAAGAGCAAAACAAGGGGCGTTTAAATAATAATAATAATAATTGCATTTATATGGCGCTTTATACGGGCGTTTCTAAGCGCAATGGTGGTCTATCTAAAAAAGTAAACTAGTAAACACGATAGCATAAAAACAATACAACACCAAAGTCGAAGAAACAAATAAGAAATAACAAATACATGTATATGTGATACAATGCTTAATAACTATCTGTGTGCGCCTCCAGAAAATTACAACTGCTTAAAAAGATGGGTTTTGATGAGGATTTTAAATGATTCGATAGATGTGGCATTCTGAATATGGGGTGGGAGTTTGTTCCAAAGGGTGGGCATGGTGGGGGCAATGGACGAGAAGGCTCGGTCACTATAACGAGTTTTTGTACGTGGGCTATGAAGTAATTGGAGAGAGGAAGATGAACGGAGGGGTCTGGCAGAAGAGGAGGAACGAAGGGAGACTATAGTATTGAAGATTATATGGGGGCAAGATTATGTGTGATTTTGTATGTGAGAAGTAGGATCTTGAAAGTAATGCGGAAATGGACCGGTAGCCAATTAAGTGAGCGGATATATGGTCATGTAATAAGCGGGGGGGGGGGGGGGGGGGGTGGGCGTGGGGGTGTGGGGGTGGGGGTGTCCGTCGTCAAAAAATGTCGAGACCGAGACCACTGGTTGACAGTCGTGTAAGCTAGGGGGGGGGGGGGGGGGTGGGGAGGTGTCCGTCGTCAATGAAGTGAGCGGAGAACAGGGGATATATGGTCATGTAATAAGCGGGGAGGGGGGGGGGGGGGTGTGGGGGGGGGGGGGGGGGGGTCTGTCGTCAAAAATGTTCGTGGCCTAGACCGAGACCTCTGGTTGAGAGTCGTGTAAGCTGGGGGGGGGGGGGGGGTGTCTGAGACCATTGGTTATGATGGTCGAGACCAGTAAATCGTGTACCCTATACCGACACAAAACTAAAGGGTGTGTTTTAATACCCCAAAACACCCCCCTGGGTACGCCTATGTTTATAAATATGTGTAGGTTTTTTATATTTGCTCGAATTATTGATGGGACCAATATTTATTCCACTCAGATATATTTATTTATATGTCAGCTATTTCTAAACGTATTTCGATCAAACACACGTTGTTTTGTTTCGAAATGTTTATGGTCTCGCAGTTCCTACACTCAGTTTTCCTATACAGGGTGGCCCAGAAAGGATGCAACACCTACGATCGTTAATTTCATCAACTCCATCGACCAAATATCATTGTTTGATTGGGTAGAACATTCTTTTTCCAACAAAATGATACCATGAGCATTGATTTTGGTTAAGGCGTTAGGATCCTAGGGCCATTTTTCTGAGGCAATGTCGTTTCCTAAATTTGCTACCTTTTCGTCTCCAGCGATCCTCGGAACACTGAGACATTCTCGCCCCACGGCCTGCCGTAGAATTAGCTGTACATAAGAATGGCTCACATTGTCTTCCTTACAAAGGGAGAGCAGTCATGCGGTTCTTCTGTACAGCTAATTTTATGGCAGGCCGTGGGGCGAGAATGTCTCAGTGTTCCGAGGATCGCTGGAGACGAAAAAGTAGCAAATTTAGGAAACGACATTGCCTCAGAAATATGGCCCTAGGATCCAAACGCCTTACCCAAAATCAATGCTCATGGTATCATTTTGTTGGAAAAAGAATGTTCTACCAATCAAACAAAAAACAATGACATTTGGTCGATGGTGTTGATGAAATTAACGATCGTAGGTGTTGCATCCTTTCTGGGCCACCCTGTATAGGCTCTACCTCACAAATGACATATTTTTGAAGCGCCCTCTAAACCCTAACTGTATACTATAATCACTTTAACAACAACTACATACATTCAAAACTGTCTTAGATATAGCAGCCAACCTGACTATTAAGTGGCCACCAACGATGATTCCTGCGGAGAAAATCATTGTTATGGAACATGTCTATAAAGGTCACATGTCTAATGTGACCACCTTTCTTGTTTCCCTTGGCTTAAGTGGTCACTATACACAGGTTCGACCGCATTTCTTACTGCGGTATTCTGTTGTGAGCCCATCGCGGTCAACTGTGCAGACGAACTCGTGAGCTCCCGGAGATATGTCCTCGCAGTTTTGCCAGGCTGAGTATTTGTCAGCTATGATCGTGTCAGCCATGATCAGCTCATACACCTGACGGTAGTCCGCATGACTCTCGATGAGGAGCAGCGAAGGACCGTATTTTCTGCCGCTGGCGACGGTGACCGGCGCGAGGCCTGAGCAGTAGTCCCTAGCGACAGCCCATGGCTTTGTCTGAGGCGCTATGTGGTAACACTTGCTACCGCCCAACGTCCAGCCCGAGGGACACGGGGATGTGCATTCTGCGGACAGAAACAAATGTAAATACTTTTCCGTCTAATATTCCCTTAGATCCATCGATTATTTGTTCCATACGGAAGAATTTTCGTTTAGACATATGGCAAGACCTGTACCTAGACCAATATAATCAATAATTGTTGTGAAAATGTACGGATTCATTAGAAAGCTGAGCTTGTGAGTTGTGGATCCCTGAAATGAGTAAGTACAAGCATAACAATAATAATAACCCCAAAAGGAACAAAGTTCGACAGTATAGCAATTTGTTCTATATGTACTGATATTACTAAATAGTATTGATTGTAAGTGTGAGCAAATTTGGACATAGATATAGAAAAACAGGAGCATGGAGCATTGCCAGAACATGATACTTGATAGGAAGAGACACAGAACACACAATAGTATATTAAGAGAAGAACATAAGCTATACAAGGGAAAGGAAATAAATAATAACTCGATTTATATAGAGCCTAATATGATTGATGATCATCTCTAAGGGAGTGATGTTATTACCCCGGTCATAGGAAACACGGTGAAGGAGAATGACACACATTATGGGCTGCATGTAACAGATAGATAGTTCAGGATGATAACATGTTGTTCATGGGCGTCGATACTTACGTAATACCTATTCATCAGGGGGGGGGATGAATGAATAGATCACCCCCCCCCCCCCCCTGATGAATGGGTATCAATGACAGATCGACGCCCATGATTTTTTTTCTCGTATATAGCAGAAGACAACAAAAACGGAATCATAACACTACAATTTAGGGCGTTTTGTATTAGTAACATTGATTTTGTAGATGTACAAGTATTCTAACAATGGTTTGAATGGGTGCTATTGAAATTCATTAGTGCATGTAGTCCGCGCAAACCTAATAATGGCGGCCTCCCGCGTTCGCGTGAAGAGTGGTATACCCGATAGAGTTTTCTCATATTTCTTCCAAAGCAGAAATCTGAGTTGAAGTAATGTTCCATATAATAAACAGATATATTACGATATATAAAGTAGGATAAACTCTATTCTTGAGTTGCAGTGCCCTTTCAGTTATAGCAAAAAAGAATAATACAAGAGTCGGGATGTGGAACGACATTATACAAATATTATTAATTAATTAAGGAAGCCCAAATGATTGGAAACATGAGTGTGCTTACTAGAAATAATGGGTACAAATGAGGCAGATCAATATCCCAAGAAATTCCTGTAAGATTTATTATCATGTTTCAATAAATTTATATTAAAATCTCCCAATATAAAACATTCCTTATTATAATAAAAAATAAGTTTTACATTAGGGCAATTCCACGGTAACGGAAGGACATTCAGACGCAATTTTTGAAATTAAATCAAATAATTCCAGAATCCTGCTTATGATTCATCATTGTAAATTGCATTTCTGAGACTCTTGGTGGGACACCTTTGATTTCCTATTTTTAAAATATTTTTGTTTACATTACGTTTATTAGATATGGACACTAATGAGGCCGGTAACGGAAGGACGGCAAAATGGACATGGATTTTCACGTCCTTTAGTTATGATCCAATCTCTGTGAAGTTAAGAGGACTATCATGTTATATTGGCTCATAGTCCATTCCCTAATGTTCTAAGAGTGTTACAACACTTATTTGAAACAAATATGTCTATTGGTATATTAATTACAAAAAGTTAATTGCTTCACTGTTCGGTAACGGAAGGACAGTAACGGAAGGACAGAGTTTTTTATTCATTAAAAATGTACTTTAGGGCTCTCAATAGACTGAATTTTAAATCTGAACACAGAATGTGATATTCAATGATCCAATTTCGTACCTTAAAACAGAAAAATACTAGAAAGGAATGCTAAAAAATAAAGAAAATCTAGAAATAGGCACTGTGTAGTCCCATGTGTATAGGTTCATAATTATATGGTGTCTGTTTCTCCTATCAGGAGACGCCCAATATTTTTTTTGTAATCATGTAAACTGAAAGATATCATTATGTGATCATGATTTATGAAAAACTAATCCAGAAAAAATAAACAAGATCCGAAATAATCCTCATTAGATTTTTCCACTTTTGGCTCATTTGGCGTGGAATTGCCCATTAGAGCTAGGAGGTCGGTAAATAACGCCAATAATTATTAATTAGGAACTGCAATGTCAATAAAAGGAATCTTCTAAAATACCATTTCGTATGGAAATTGTTGTCACAGACAACATGTATAATAAAACTGTTGGCTATAGAGCAACACCACCTCATATTCTCCCGTGTATATTATTAACAACAAAATCATAATTAAAAGAAAATGGTAAATTATAATCATGATCTAACTCTATGGATCGACCCAACCAAGTTTATGTAAGACATATGGCTGAAATATGTTTTTGAGAAGGGTACTCCAATTAATTGCAAATACTAGCAAATCATCAAAACGAACGAACCAACTATTGAGCGAATGAATGAATGAATGAATTAATGAATCAAATATTTTCTTTCAATTCGCATTACTAACCTGCATCCACGTACGCTGAGCTGAGAGCGATGCACAGTGCCACGACGAATCTGGAGAACATCTTGATTTCTGGATGATGGTGTTGAGAAAGAAGGTGTTTACAGATATCAGGAGTATTCTGTAAAAAGTGTTCAAGCAAATCTTCGGACGATTCTTGGGACGCCGCTGGAGGTGAAGTGACGAGCCTCTCTCTGAGAGACGTACTTATAAGCTTTGCAAATAATTGATATGTATAACTTCATATCATCCCTCGGAAGGAAGCAGACAATCAGAAATATTGGTGGTTGCATGCATGAGCTGTATAATGTCAGAATATTATTTAAAACAAAAAAAAATCCTGTGCAAATACCAATCGAATTTCATTAGCCATAACTAGACGACAAAAATAATAAACGCGTGCCTGGTAAAGAGCAGCGCACCTGAAAGCAAAAATTGGTCTAATTAGTTATATAATTATGATGGCGTGGGGAAAAAATAAGTGGACGAAGTATTGGAATAATGTTTATAATGTTGTATTTTTACTCGCAGTTGGCAGCACGTAATTTCATTACGTGCCATATATAGGCGTATGAGAATGGGGGGCTGCAGCAACCGATACGGCCATATTCTGGCAAAAAGCACCTCAAATGCGTGTGACTGAGGGCACAGGCATATCATTCTACTAATTCCCTCTTTCGGTTCAACTTTCCACAAAAGGGTATCTTGGCAAGCCAGCCGTCATGAAAGTAATATCTGCAAGAACAGTTCTGGTTTCATAGCAGTGTATTTGCAATCCATGGCTGGTTAGATAAAGTAAACAGTATTATATTCATTGGTGTGATGATTTAGCACAGTTGGCAACCACTACATTTTAAAATTTTAATTTTGAACCAGTTCATTATACTTAAAGGTTCACTTGAGTATTGGTACTTCCCGAAATGCCCCTTGACGCTAAATTGGTTGGTTTTAATTCCATTTGAACGTTCATTGAATTAAACATGTGAAGCGAGAATCATTCCCTTTCAAATGCTCTCATAGTTGTACAACTTGATTTCAAAATACTTTATTTATATATTGTCTAGCCAGACCATATCTTGACTTTAAAACAAATTTTGTTTAAAGGGGAAGTTTAGTTTTGGTAGAGAGGGCGCTGCACATCACAATTTTTTTTGTGAGGTAATGGAAAACTGAGTGTCGAATTTGAGAGAACATGCAATTTTAATGGCAGAATAAACTTTATTTGGTCAAAATCGGTCTAGAAGCGGCTGAAATATCAATAAATATATCCGATCTAATAATTATTTGGGGCCCAAATAATTATATGATTTTTTCAAAAAATGTAAAAATGCTTACACTTTTTCAAAAAAAATTCAAAAGCGTTTTTTAAATAGTTGTTGATGATCTCTATATTTAATCATTATTTAACAAGACATCACATGCATAATTTTGTATGAAAATTGGTTTAAACCAATGCCTTATTTGAGAGCGCCCTCTAGTGTTTTAATGGCGCTTTTTGAATGATAACGGGCTTTTTACCATGTTTACTTAGTCGTTTGTATTTGTGTATACTTTTCGAGCATGGTGGGGTTATAAATATTAGTTTGTAATGTTACTGTACAGGTTTTGGTTACTAAAGTTTAGCCTTACCAAAACTGTACTACCCCTTTATGCTTATATACTTCTTTCAAACAGTTTCAAAAGAGGTGTTTTAATAGTTGTTGATGATATCTCTATTTAATCATTATTTTAACAAAAGATCACATGCACAATATTGGTATGAAAAATGGTTGAAACTATTGCTTTTTTTAGAGAGCGCCCTCTTGAGTTGTAACGGCTCTTTTTGAATGATAACAGGGTTTTTACTTAATCGTATGTAATAGTGTTTACCTTTCGATCATGGTGGAGTTATAATTATTAGTCTGTACTGTAATGGTGTAGGTTTCGGTTACTAAAATTCAGTTTGCCCAAAACTCAACTATCCCTTTAACCCCTCGATCGTGCGTGTAGCCTATGTGTGTGTGTGTGTGTGTGTGTATGTGTGTGTGTGCGTCTGCGTGTGCGTGTGCGTGTGCGTGTGCGGGTGTGTGTGTGTGTGTGTGTGTGTGTGTGTGTATGTGTGTGTGTGCGTGTGTGTGTGTGCGTGTGTGTGTGCGTATGTGTGTGAAGATATTATATAATGGTATAGGCAGTTGTATTATGAATGGGGGGTATTCCACTGGTTATTTTAATATAGAAAGGGGGGTCAGACAAGGTGATCCATTGTCGCCCTATTTGTTTTTGGTTGCAATAGAATTATTGGCACATGAAATAAGGAGGGACAAAATAATTAAAGGGATACATTTTGGGGAACATGAAATAAGACAAGTATTGTATGCAGATGATATGACAATTTTTTGAAAGACATAGACTCAATAAGAATGTTGCAATATATATTTGAAGAATTTGAAAGAGTTAGTGGTTTAAAGGTGAATAAGGAAAAGACACATTTTATGTATATGGGTGAGGAAACTGAAAAACCAGATTGGCCTTTATTTGGAGAATTTGTTAGGGTAGTAAAAATTTTAGGTGTTAATTTTTCAGTCGATTTTAGATTAAAAGATGATTTAAATTACAAAGAAATATTAAGTAAAATAAAAAAAACTTTTAGGTTGGTGGAAACAGCGGGATTTGACTATCATGGGTAAAATACGTTTATTGAAAACGTATGCATTAACAAAATTAAATTATGTTTCATCCCTCATTGTTGTCCCTTTATGGGTTTATATAGAAGTGGAGAAAATATCATTTGAATTTATATGGGGAGGGAAAGATCGTATAAAAAGAAAAATTATGTATCAGAATTATAATTATGGTGGAGTTAAAATGATTGATTTTGAAATATTTGTTAGAACGCAGCGTATAATGTGGGTAAAACGACGTTTATATGGCGAAAGAAATTTGGGATGGAAGTTATTTTTTGATTATAGCTTAAGCTCAGTTGGAGGAAGGCTAATTTTTTTATGTGATTATGAAATGAAAAATATGAAGTTTATGTTAAAGATTCCACCTTATTATTTGGAAATGTTGAAAGCTTGGCAAGAGATTAATAGTTTAAGGCATTTTAATGGTTGCATGAATCCAATTATTTTTAATAATAGGAATATATATATAAAGAATAAGACTGTATTTGATAAAGAGTTATTAGAACGAGGGATCGTTATGTTGAATCACATTATTGATAATGGACATGTTAAACCCGTTGCATATTTTTTGAATCATGGTATGACAGGTGAGAATTTGCTTACAATAATTGATATATTTCATGCGATTCCGAGAGATTGGACAAATGATTTAGGTTTGATACAATTTTGTGAGGTAGACTTAATTAATTATAATATAAACTTACATATTTTGGAAAAAACATTAAGCTTTAAGGATGTACCATCAAGACAAATATATGATTATTTTATTCGAGAATTGCAAAAGTCATATGATTTACAAATAAGGGATGGACAAAATAGTTATAATTATACAGATAAAGAATTAAGTGAATGTTTTTTTAGACCACGAATAACATTAATGATAGGGAGGCAGAGAGAGTTTCAATTTAAGTTACTGCATGGGGCAATTTATACTAAAGAACATTTATTTAGATTTGGATTTGTTGAAGATAATTTATGTTCGTATTGTAAACAGGAAAGGGAAACATATTCACATATATTTTTTTTTGTTTAAATGTAAAATTGATATGGCAAGCTTTGATACAACGTTATGAGTTAGATGAATTGAAGGACTTAAATTGGGTAGATATATTTGTTGGACTGTCGGGTAATTCAAATAGAATAAAAATGTGTAACACTATAATTTTTATGGTAAAATATATTTTATTTGTATTTAGAAAAGAGGGTGTACTACCAACCATTGATAAAATACAGAAACTCTTATTAGATTATAAGGTTCAAGAAGAGAAAATAGCAATTAAAATGGGGAAATTAGGGCTACACTTACAAAAATGGGAAAGAGTTAAAGTATAATAAGATTTCATTTGTAAGGCAGATTAGAATAAAATGTTTATATACGATATTTCTCCCGTGAGCTTGTCACATTCAAAAGTATCGATAATTAGTTATTTGTAAACAAATTATTTCTAAAGGAATCTGAGCAGATTACCGACCAGGTGTGAGCGAGTGAGTATGCAGGGGTGGGGTGGGGGGTGGGGTGGGGGGGGGGGGGGGGTAGGGGGTAGGGGGTAGAGGGTGTTTGTTTTGTTTTGTTTTGTTGTTTTTTTTCCTTCTTTTTATCATAGCTTAAAAAACCTCCAATTATTATTATTCGTTTGTAGTTTATAATTATGTGATGTAAGATTTGTAATTGTTTATGTATGTAAGGTAATTATTTATACTTTCTTTCATTAGAATTGTAATTTGTTTTATTCTCTGTTGAAGATGTTCACATTGGACATATTTTGTTTATGTATATTCAATTGTAAATGTTTTAATTTGGAGGAATAAAAATCATTAAAAAAAAAAAAAAAAAGTGTGTGTGCGTGTGAGTGCGTGTGTGTGTGTGTACGTGTGTGGGTCAAACAATACATTAATTTGCTTGACAAGACTGCAAATTTCATCTACAATCATAATTACTTTTTTTTTTTTATAATGCTCCATTTTCAAAAGAATTGTTTGCTGGCAGAAATAAATTGATTACATTTTCCAAGTGCATTGAAGAACGAGACAAAGGAGAAATCATGTACTGTTCCAATAGTGCAGTATTGGAAAGTAGCGTACACCATAAGAAAGTTATACATTACACAATTATTATTATTATTGTTTACATGAGGGTGTATTCTCGTTTGAGGAGGTGGAGAGTCGTTCACACGGGGGTTAATACTTGTTTGATTAGGTAGAAAGAAGTCATACGGGAGTAAATTCTCGATTGGCGAGGTGCAGAAACATTAACATACAATGGTTTTATTAATATATTCTCGTTTGACGAGTGCAGAGTCGTTCACACATGCGTTTTGTCTTGGTTAGACGAAGTGCAGAGATGTTCACACGGGCGTTTTGTCTTGGTTTGACGAAGTGCAGAGACCCATATATTCACACGGGCGTTTTGTCTAGGTTTGACGACGTGCATAGATGTTCACGTGCACGGGCGTTTATTGTATGAGTCAAGAGGCGTTCACATATGCACTGATACTTGTTTGACAAGGTGCAGAGGCGTCTACATGGGCGTTTTTAGCGGTTTGAAAAGATGCAGAGACGTTAACACAGGTGTTTTATTTCTCGGTTTGACAAGATGCAAAGACGATCACACGGGTGTTTATATTCGTTTGACGAGATAGAAAGAATGAATTCGAGTCAATATGGGGCCTTAGTTTTCGACCCTATTAGACTCTTCTTCAGAGGCGAATAATTACTGACCGTGTAAGACAAGGGCGTCGATTTCTTCTCGCCATTGGGGGGGATGAAACGTCATTTCGACCATCATCGGCGAGAGAGTAAAGCGACCAACTTAGTATAGTAGTGTGTCTAGGATTTTATGACGGGGGGGGGGGGGGGGGGTAGGGGACAAAATAGTTTTTAACCAACATGACACCTAAATTAAAGTCAACGGGCATTTTCTGAGTTAGCTGTTTAGTAATGTTCAGATTATGAAGTGCACATTGCAAGCACCCTGCTGGAACCCTGAACTGAATCAGTCAAGTGATACTGCCCTCACATTTGTAATCTCAATGGGGGGGGGGGGGGGGGGGGGGGGGGTCCAGGGGGCGGAGCCCCCGGAAGCTCCCTTTAACGACAAATAAAACATCCTTCAAACCTCACTTGAGTTTTTGTTTCTGAAGTCATAATTTAGTTGCTATCAACAAAATGTGCAGAGATGTTCACACGGGCGTTTTGTCTAGGTTTGACGACGTGCAAAGATGTTCACGTGCACGGCCGTTTGTTTTATGAGTCAAGAGGCGTTCACATATGCACTGATACTTGTTTGACAAGGTGCAGAGGCGTCCACATGGGCGTTTTTAGCGGTTTGAAAAGATGCAGAGACGTTCACACAGGTGTTTTTTTTTCTCGGTTGGACAAGATGCAAAGACGATCACACGGGTGTTTATATTCGTTTGACGAGATAGAAATAATGAATTCGAGTCAATATGGGGCCTTAGTTTTCGACCCTATAAGAATCTTCTTCAGAGGCGAATACTTGCTGACCGTGTGAGAGGTAGGGGTAGAGAGAAGTAACGCGGACATGTATTCTCGTTGGACGAGATGGGGAGGCGTTCACACGGGCGTTTATAATCTCGTTGTGACGGTGTTTACACGGGCGTTCCCATTCCCTGTGGCACACAGTGGATGTAACGTCTCCTGTTCTTCTTCCTAAATTTCCTGTCGCACAACGCACTGGTCACCTCGCTTATTCT